>JBBPKR010000302.1:0-12490 GCA_038089375.1 Pseudoaustroboletus valens | reverse complement strand
TATGTAAAATGCTACACATTGAACGCTGCATGTCCACTGCATATCACCCACAAACGAATGGCCAAACAGAGCAGGTAAATAGGGAATTACAGCAATACCTACGTATGTTTGTAGCCGAAAAACAAGAGCAATGGGTCGAGTGGCTTGCCATCGCCCAGTTTAACTTCAATAACACACAGTCAGCCGCTATGAAGGCCACCCCATTCTCACTCACTAAGGCATTCACCCCTCGAATGGGGATCGAACCTGAAGTGACTCGCTTACCAGCGGCGGCCGCCTTTGCCGCAAATATGAAGAAGGCACTATTGGATACGAAAACCGCATTGGAAAAGACACGCGAGCGGATGAAAGTCCAAGCGGATAAGCATCGTACGCCGGCCCCGGCCTACCAAATAGGGAATCAAGTATGGTTGTCAACTGAGAACCTTACACTGGGAAATCGCCCTTCCTGGAAATTAACAGAGCGCTGGATCGGACCTTACACAGTCAGGGACGTGGTTGGGAGTAACGCGGTGTCATTGCACTTACCTAAGCGCATGACGATACATGGAACAGTCAATGTTTCCCGCGTAAAACCGTACTTTCCCCTGTGGAAGGACAGCCGGTTGATAAGCCCGGCCCGATAGTTGTCGATGAAGAGGGCTCGGAGGAGTTTGAAGTCGACTATATAGTAGATTCCCGCCCCGCTGGCAGGGGCTTTCAGTATTTAATTCATTGGAAAGGTTATGGGGTGGACGATCGAACTTGGAAGCCCACCTCTGGTCTCCGGAACGCCCCGGAAGCCGTTAAATTATTTCATCAACGCCACCCGGCAGCGCCGCGGAAGATAAAGGGCCTGTCCTTGGCAGCCTTTGGGAAGCTTTTTGGCCCCTATGAAAATTTCACTTCTGGATCAACGTCGCATGGGTGATCTGGAATCTCACCCCTAGTGAGGGGGTAATGTTACGAATCCGTTCATTTTCACCTAGCTTGCACATGACTAGATCACATGACACATCACATGACCAGATCATGTGACCGGTCTAGGCCCTTATCGCTTATCTACACGATGTATTAATCTCTGTCGTCTTCTACTTCTTTTCACACGATTGTGAGAACGCTCTAACCATGTATAGTAATCCTTATCGTAGATAGTACCTGACACAGCTTAGTCTGTGCGCAGCATGTAGTAGTATATAATGCAATAACATTCAACCGGACAAACCAGTTTTGTCCTTGTTGGGATTCCCCTAACGAGCGCTCCTCATTCTAAGTCGCGTCCTCCGGTATTGAAGAGTAGGTCCTAGACGTACTGTCTTAGGGTCGCCTTCACTCCCTGATGATTTTACCGGAGATTTCGCGAATGCAACGTGATGGATCTTGGCCATGAAGGCCTACTTTACCATGAACGACACTCTGTACGACAACGATGCGCAACTCCTTACTTGCCTCAACAAGTTGAAGGACAAAGCTGCCCCCTTCGCCGAAACCTGGTACCGAAAGGTATCAGATGCGACTACTACACCCGGAGAATGAACTTTCGCCAAGTTCAAAGAAGATTTTACCAAGACATTTTTTCCCTATAACCTGAAGGAGTCTGCCAGGAGGGAATTAGAACAGCTTACCCAGAACCGGAACAAGGATACTGGTTTCCAGGATTTTATCAACCAGTTCCGACTCCTGGCTGCCAGAGCAGGACTCACTGATGACGAGACACTAATTCTCCTGTTTATGAAAGGAGTTCACCCTAGGATCGCCGAAATGATCCTTTCAATGTCAACAGTACCAACCACCTTCAAGGATTGGATCCAGAAGGCAGAAGATTTTAATGCTCAGAAGGAACGAATCGCTAACCTACGAAAAGGCCTAGGATTTAGATCGTTCCAGACAAGAGATCCCATGGCCATGGAGGTTGACTCTGTTCGACTCTCCCCTCTCCAGCGAGCTGAACATATGAGGAAAGAACTCTGCTTTGTTTGCCATCAGGAAGGCTGCAGAGCATCCAACCACCGAGGTAACTCCCCCTTTTCCAACACCAGATGATCCCCCTTTTCCAGACCTCCCCTTCCTCCTCGAAACCCCTCTCGGCCAGTAGCGGCCAGAGTAACCTCCACCGCCCCCGCTCCCCCTAGATCTGATCTAGGAAAATATGTCGACTCCCTAGCAGCAAAGAAGGTCTCTAAAGAAGAGATCCTTTGAGTGTTACAAACCGTCTATGATGATGACAAGGCGGAAGTCGTCTCCTCCACCAGATTAGACAAAATCAAGGAGGATTTTTGAAAAGGAAGGAAGTCTCGACGTCTCCCCTTCCTAAAGTAACGATCGCCTCTGTGTACAATACTGGTAGCAAAGAATGTTCTATGAAACTCCCTATCACTCTTTGCACCACAGAGGGACAACAAATCGTCGACGAAATTGCACTAGTGGACAGTGGGGCCACTGGTAACTTTGTAGATAGAGATCTCGCCCTACGGCTCAACCTCCCCCTCACCCGGATGACCGTCCCTGTCATCGCTTCTAACGTCAATGGAACCCCCAATAAAGGAGGCATAATCCGTTACAAGACCATTCTCAACCTTCGGATAGGAAACACTGAGGAAAGGAAAGAGTTCTATGTTCTAAGATGTGGAAAGGAAAAGGCAATACTTGGACTCCCCTGGCTTCGGAAAGCCAATCCCCTTATCAATTGGAAAACCGGAGTAGTCTCCATCCCAGAACCCCCTTCCTCCCCCGACACCCCCTACCTAACTCACTGCTATTCAGGACTGAGAACCTCCCAAGTCTCTGAAGGGAGTCCGATCTTTCATTGGCTTCTGTAACTTCTACCGAAAATTCATTGCTAATTTCTCGGCAGTCGCTCAACCACTAATCAACCTCACCAAGAAAGAAGTCCCCTGGATATGGTCCGATGAATGTCAGAAGTCCTTTGACCAGCTGAAGCATTCCTTCCTCTCCAAACCACTGCTCCGCATGGCCGATGTAGAAAAACCATTCTTTGTTATGACAGACGCCTCCCTCATCACCTCAGGTATGGTGCTTATGCAACGGAACGGCAATGGAGACCTTCAACCTTGTGCCTACCTGTCCAAAACCTTCTCCCCCGCCAAACGAAACTATAACGTTTATGACAGGGAACTTCTGGCAGTCATTCATGCCTTGGAGGAATGGTGACATTATCTTCAGGGAACCGGCCTCCCTGTCACCATGCTCACCGACCACAAGAACTTAACCTACTTCCGCCAACCCCAACGGCTCTCCAGACGGCACGCTCGATGGCAGTTCTTCCTAATGGACTTCGACCTCGTCTTCCACCATCTCCCTGGCGCTCAGATGGCTCCAGCAGATGCTCTATCCCGCAAATACGATGTCAACACCACCTCTGACAATGTGGATGTTACCCTACTTCCTGATCACCTCTTTGTCTGGTCTCTGGATACTGCCATCGCAGCAAAGATTGCTGACCTCACTTCCTCTGATTCTCTCGCATCTTTGGCCCTCTCTCGCCTGGCAGAAGGGTCCTCCCTCCTTCCCAGAGCATCAGCGTTGGACTGGTCAATGGAACAAGGCCTCTTGTATTACAAGGGTCGCCTCTACGTTCCGGAACCGCTTCGCTTGGACATCGTCCGCCTCTGCCATGACTCCCCCACTGCAGGACACCTGGGTGTCCTTCGCACCCAGAACCTAGTAGCTTGAGACTACTGGTGGCCTGGCCTCTCCTCCTTGGTTCACCGCTTCGTCCTTGGTTGTGCCACTTGCCAGGCCAACAAGGTTAACACCCATCCGTCTCGACCCCCTCTCCTCCCGATCCAGTCCTCCTCAACTCACCCCTTCCAGCAGATTTCCTTGGATCTTATCACCTCTTTGCCGGTCTCCTCTGGTTTCACTGCTGTTCTGGTCGTGGTCGACCATGGGCTTACAAAGGGGGCACTTTTTCTACCTTGCACTGATTCTATCACTGCTGAAGGGGTAGCCTCCCTCTTTTTCGAAAGAATCTTCCCTAGGTTCGGACTACACAACAAGTGCATTTCTGATAGAGGCCCCCAGTTCGCCTTTGTATTCGCCAAAGAACTGGCTCAACTCCTTGGATATGACATCGCCCTTTCCACCACCTATCACTCCCAGACCGACGGTGAAACCGAACGGGTAAACCAGGAGTTAGAAACATACCTACGTATTTTCTGCTCTGGAAAACCCAATTCCTGGGCCTCCCTCCTTTTCCTTGCGGAGTTCGTCCATAATTCCTCCACCCACTCTTCAATCAACCAATCCCCTTTCTTCCTAATGATGGGATATGAACCCAGGGCTTATCCTCCAATTGGAAAAACCTTCCTACCGACCCTAGAGAACCGCTTATCTCTTATCAAGGAAGGAAGGAAGGAAGCCCTGGCAGCACATGAAAGGTCCCGACAGATCATGAGGGAATGCTCCTCGTCCTGCTTCTCCCCATGGAAGGTCGGAGATAAGGTCTGGCTTGAGAACCGGAACCTTCACCTCCGATACCTGTCCAATAAATTAGCTCCTCAAAGGGAAGGACCCTTCGAGATAACCCAAGTAATATCCCCGGTGGTGTATCGCCTCCAACTCCCCCCCACATGGCGCATTCATGACATGTTTCATGCCTCACTCTTATCTGCCTATAGAGAAACAGCAGAACATGGACCGAACTTCCTATCTCCACCCCCTGAGGAGATAGAAGGCGAAGAAGAGTACAAGGTAGAGCAAATACTCTCACACCGTGGACCTTGAGGCAAAAGGCAGTACCTGGTGTCCTGGAAAGGCCGGCCTTCATCGGAAAATACCTGGGAACCCGAGTCAAATCTTTCCCACTCCGACGAACTCCTCCTTACTAATAAGGCCAGTCATCCTTCCGCCTTCTCCATCTGAACACCCACCACCATGGCCAGAAACTTCCTCTCGTCCGCCTCCCGCTCTGCTGCTACCCGCCCCTCCTCCTCCTCTGCCCATGGAGGTAACCCATCGGGCTCCATCGACATGACCGACCCAAGCATGACCCGGATAGTCGACACCAACTCTGACTACGACCTCTCGATGGGGCGCACCCATCCAAATGCTCCCATCGTTCCTTCCCTTCTCCCCGATGAAATTCGGGACAAAATACTCTCTGCTGCCCTTGAGTCCCCTCCAATTGTCTATACCATTACTGAAAGAATTGGTTTGAATAGAGACCCCATCTCCTGCAACCTCCTCCTTATATACTTTTCTTTTGTTCGTCTTCGATTGTTCTTCTCTCAAATCCCCGTCTCCGACCTCACATCGGACCCCACTCTCTTTGGAGCAATGCAGGTCTGCTTCTCCACCCTCCTCCGACGCATCCTCTCCGCCCTCATGGAAGCCCAGCTTAACGATGCAATAGCTTCGGTCCACCCCAGGGATCTATTCTCCGCCTTCAGTGGCTGGTGGCGCTCTCTCACTCGACAAGGGCAGGACGACTATGCTGAGGAAGCCATGGCATTTCAGAGTCGGTTTCGAGCCAGCCCCTACTCCTTTCAGGAGCAACGAGCTCGAATCCAGAGGAGTAACCTGGCTAGACTCTCACCGCACCTTCCTCATCCCTCGAGATGCATCACTCCACCCATCTCGCTCACCTCTACAACCACCCACTCTAGGACACGTCGTCCTTCACACCCAGTCCCTCCTTCGTCGTCTCTGTCTAGCTCCCCCTCCCCAAATTGTCGTCGCCGTTCACAACCCAGCAGCCCTGCTGTCGCCCGTCATCGCTCTTCCCTCTCTGTCCAGACCCCTGGGTCCCCTTATCCGGTCCTCACCTCAGGCCCTTGCTTCAACCCTGACACTCTCCCAGTCCCTCCTCCTGCTCTGCCAGCCGAGGAGGGGAGTACTCCTCCACCTCCGTATGTGTCCACTGAGGACCATCGTGACCCTTGTTCTTTCTGTGGAGAGAACCATAACCTTCTCGAGTACTGCCCCCATTATCGCTGCGAACATTGCGGAAGGGCCGGAGTTACAGTGGCGGAATGTGCCTGTTCACACAGATGTCGATACTGCGGACGACTGGGTCACTACTCAATGGACTGCCCACAGGATCGAGAACCACTCGACGTGGCGGAAGGCGAGGTGGACCTCGAAGCTGTTGGGGGGAGTTCCGGGTGAGGTGCACTATAAGTTGTTGCTGGACACAGAGTCTCCAGCCTACAACGGAGGTAATGTTACAGTTGCCCTGGAGAGTGCCTTTAACCTGCCGTTATCATTGTTGGACATTATTTCCTTCATTCCTTTTCACTATTCCCTGACTCTTGATCGTCCCTGGCTCCCCTTTCTTGCTCGATAGGAGACAGTACCCTTATCTCTCCTCATTGTTCTCCCTATCTAGCATGACTCATTCAACATGAGTCACTATCTTCTTATCTCTTTATCTTCTTATCTCTCTGTCTCAATTTGTCCTCCTCTCTTTCACTACTGTTACACAGCTTGGTCTGTGCATGATAGGTAGACCCTTAAATACCAGTAACAGTACGATGGTGTCCTTTAGCTAGTTCTACGCAATCAAGCGTTGTTCTAGTCCTCCAAGAGCTCCAGCTGTGTGTCTGAATATCGAGACCCTTCCCTCTTGTCTTTGAACTCCAAGGAGCGGACTCTTCGTGAGCGATTCCTCCTTGGTCTAAGACTCAGAACGCCGCTTCGTGTAACAATTTCCACCACATACAATCATCTCAGGCTCAGTAGCCATTCATCTCAACAAGACACCAGTGTTTACACGCAAGAGCATTGAAGAAATTTCTGATGCGTTTGATCTCCCTGATCTCCATGCTGCCTTGGGTGACTACCTAAACCGCAAGGGCCTATTCACTGAGAATTTTCACACCTTCGGCCGGCAGAGATGCTCGCCTTCTGATGTCCAGCTCCCTTTCCAAGACCTTCGGGTCTGGTATAAAGTATGCCTTCAGCAATGCTCCTATCACAACCCTGCTGAACTCGGCTTGACGTTTACTGTGAATGTGCACCCACCCGATCAAACCTGGAAGCATGGTCGGTATGATGCCACAATCTTGGCAGTGGATGAAGCTCATGCACACGACTGGCCAATCAGCGGCCTTGAAGGTAAATTCACATGTAATTTAGCTTCCAACCTGATACTAGGACACCTCGCACAGGCCATTCGATCGTGCAGGTCCGCCTCATCATGTCTCCGGCCCCTCTACGATGCACTACCATTCCATGGGCCAATCACTGCCTCGTTTACGCAGAGCGGTTTGATATCGTTTCACAACCTGCCAATCGGGGCATAGTTGAACCCTCTACTGGTCTGCACGTTCTGAAGAAGGCGACCCATGCATCTGGAGTTCCATATGGAGAGGTATTTCCATTGGACCAACTTAGATCATTTGCTCATGTCGTCCCTCGCTTCAACGCCATTGCAGACAATCATTTGACATCAACAAATAGCATACATTCTACTCAATCTTTTTTTTTGAACAAATATTTTGACAAGGACTTCTTTTACGCTGTAACTCGTAGCTAGAGCATTGTGTATTGGTGTTTGAGTGTCGAACTTGTGTACATATATTGACAGCTATGAGATAGTACCAGCACGCCGCGACGGATTCAAGTGTATTACCACCGAACTCAAATGCAAACTCCACCTTGGTTTGAGGTGGCCACCCAGCATATCGAGCCCAAGTAGAAGATCTGTCACGGTTACCTCCAGAATCTCTGAGTCGATGCAACCTAGGTAGAAGAGTGCTACAGCCTACCCTTTCACGTCCTTTCCATGCTTCTAACCATTCCAATGCGGAAATAGAAGTGCTTCAACAAAGACTCTTCCGTGCTGCGAGGCTGATCAAGACGCTCAAGAGTCGTCATTCAAGGATCCGGCTGATGTTTCCCCTGACCCATCCCCTTCTCGTCGTTTCTACACTTCTAACCATCTCGACAAGGAAATAGATGCACTTCAGTGGAGACTCTTCCATGCCGAGAGACAAATCAAGACACTCAAGGGTTCCCTTCATCGCAAGAAAGAGATGCACATGGATTACAAGTGTAAACTAGAGGCCTCGCCTGGGTATATTCACAACGAGAATGAGCCACCAGAGGGCGAACTATTTGAAGACATTGATGTGCCAGCATCCGCTGCAAATGCCTAACCGAGACACAAGGTCACTCCCTTCTGCATTGGTAGGGCTCGTGGTCAGAGAGGCTGTGGTGGCAGTTCTCTCTCTGAACGATTCTTTCACCCAGCAGTGTCGGTGCACTCATTGCCAAGTCAACGCCTCCTCGTGTCCTATCAATCCTAGGTGCATTCAATGACCAGCAAGGTGGGGTTGACGACTTCGACACTTTGACCTCGACGCCTCTGATGACGATCACAGCGAGGAAGATGTAGAACAGCATGGTCTGGAAGTTCACCATTCGCTCTGGTCTCAAATCGCACCAGCATCAATAGAATGGGCCCTGTCTTTGCAAATGTGCTCCACAAATCAGCACATTACAGTTCCCTGCAATCACGTACCCAGCACATGTACGTCGCTTTCATTTGGACCAACGGTATTTTATTATGTATCAAATATGCTTGCACCCACCAGACAAACACCTGTTTGCTCCCTGATCTTCTTTCCCTGCCGCTCAACTGACATGACCTCCAGCTCAAGCTGGGTCCCGGATGAAGATGCCCAGACCCTCTTCTCCGAGAGGTGCCGGCTTCAAGGCGTCATTGTCAGCTCCATCACCTATGGGATCATTGTCTGTCTTTACCCCTTGTCGCTCTATCTCCTCGTCTGCGAGAAAAATTGGGCTGAGTTCAAGAAACATTTGCCTCTCCTCCTCTACATCACTGTAACCTTCCTCCTCACCACGCTCTTCATGGTTTCCCTTGCCGCGTTCACATAGATGGTGTTCATTGACAATTGCAACTATCCCAGCGGTCCAAGGCATACAAGAATAACATGTTCTCCGTTCCTATAGGCAATTCAGAGAACATCGCATTTATTCTCTCCAACTGGCTTTCCAATGCTCTAGTGGTCAGTGAGGATTAATTTGGATACTCTTACTCGATAACTCACCATTGACTCAGGTATGGCGGTTCAAAGTGATTTATCAGTGGTGCCGCACCCCCATCCGGGTCATTATGTTCTTTCCTTGCCTGATGCTCACAGGCTCAATGGGTCAATACATCTCATGTCATCCCATCCCAAGTTCGCAAGGCCTGACACGTGCTACAATGACACAGCCCTGGGAATTTCCTGATTCAAGTGTAGACCATGAATCACTACGTGACGAATGGCATCAACTTCACGTTGCCCTATCTCAGCCTGTTGCTTGCGCTCATTCATTCTGACGATTGCCATCATTATCCACTTGTTGCACTTCCGATACCACGTCATGTCTGTGCTAGGATCGAAATACGGGACTCAGTACTCGTCAATCGCTGCAATGATCATCGAGTTGGCGGCACTGTACTCTGCCATATCCATCACATTTTTGGCCCTGTTCAGAATCAGAAATGCCGTCTCACAGGTGTTTTTACAGTCCTTGAGCCAGTTCCAGGTGAGTCTTTCATAGCACTCGTTCCCTCGTTCTCTTCTAACGATGGAATGCAGACCATCACCACACTCTGAACATGTTCCGGGTGGCGCAAGGTAACGGATGGACAGAGGACACGGTGGCATATGTCATGTCTATTCGAGAATCAGATAGTTTGGGGACCAAGATGCGGGGATGTCGGTCACGGTCATGGGTTCAAGTTCAGGGGGAGATGTGCACAGGAGCATCGGAGGGAAGTACCATGACGTGTCGAATGTCATGCATACCTTTAGTACATTGCAGGATGTGGCGTAGCTGTGGAGACGAGGTTTGCTTCCCGTGTTTTGAAGTGAACCTATACCCTGTAGCGCTGGAACGCTGTTGTGAGCAACATGATTTATCGTTTGGATGACACCAGCTACAATCGAGATTGGTGTACAGATTGAAACTGAGACACCCCCTTCCACTGCCGCCACCTTTGTGTTACAGTTGCCCTGGAGAGTGCTCTCAACCTGCCATTGTCATCATTGGACATTGTTTCCTTTGTTCCTTTTCACTACTCCCTGACTCTTGATTGTCCCTGGCTCCCCTTTCTTGCTCGATAGGAGACAGTCCGTTTACCTCATCCCATTGTCTTATCTTCTTCCGAGTTCTCCCTATCTAGCATGACTCATTCAACATGAGTCACTATCTTCTTATCTCTCTATCTCCTTATCTCTCTGTCTTGATTTGTCTTCCTCTCTTTCACTACTATTACACAGCTTGGTCTGTGCACAACAGGTTGACCCTTAAATACCAGTAACAGTACGATGGTGTCCCTTAGCTAGTTCTGCGCAATCAAGCGTTGTTCTAGTCCTCCGAGAGCTCCAGCTGTGTGTCTGGATATCGAGACCCTTCCCACTTGTCTTTGAACTCCAAGGAGCGGACTCTTCGTGAGCGATTCCTCCTTGGTCTAAGACTCAGAACGCCACTTCGCGTAACAGAAAGATTGAAAGTCTTGAGATATGATCTTGAGTGACCAGTCCAATGCTGAAGTAATCAATGAGATATGATTGATGATATATACATGATGATGTGTAGCATGCTCAAGATATGTGTTATGGTGGAAATCCATGGCTGTATAGTGACTAGATGGGCTTCAGTCTCTGCCCCAACCTCAGAGACAATGCCAGTGATTCGGGTAACCAAAATAAACAAGTCCAAATTGTCATTGTGTAAGAAAGTATGCTACTGTACAGGCTCTTAATGATCTTGTCATGTTCCACTTGGTTTTTCTTTTTCATAAATATCATCAGGTCATCAATGTACACCACCACTACATCTTCCATATCAGTGAAGATTTCATTCATCATCACTTGAAACATTGCAGGGAAGTTGCACAGCCTGAAATACATAACCAGTGATTCGTGTTATGGTTGAGGATACCCCCTTCCCTTTTTCCCCAGTCATTAATGAAGATGACTGGAACACAGCACTTGACCTAGACTTCATGCCCATTGAGTGGGCTGTATATTTCCATTTCTCCTTATCTCTGATTCCTGAGAACACAGCCATCTAGTGTTACAAATCGGTTCATTTCACCTAGCTCTATCACATGACTAGATCACCTGACACATCACATGACCAGATCATGTGACTGGTCTAGGCCCTTATCTCTTATCTTCACGAGTATTTAATCTCCATCGCCTTCTCTTCTTTTCACATGATTGTGAGAACTGTTATGGTTGAGAATATCCCCTCCCTTTTTTCCCCAGTCATCAACAAGGATGACTGGAATACCATACTAGACCTGGACTTCATGCCCACTGAGTGGGCTAAGTATTTCTGATTCTCCCTATCCCTGATTCTCAAGGATGCTGTGCCACTATTTATGACTCATTTTCTGTCACAGACACTGCCCTCCTTGGCTATGTTCTCTTACACATAGCCTCGTAGTTCCATTTATATCACTGACTTGATATAACTTGTAGTGCCTGCCCTACACTAGTTCAAGTGGAGCTTGAACTCGTTATGATACAATATTTAAGCCTCTTGTTCTGCTATTTGTATCTTTAACCTTGATCTATACAATACCATGTAGTTTCAAGAGGCCTTGCTGATTATTCTTAATCACTCTCTAGTCTAAGCCGGGCTTTAAACTCTTCAATATCGATCTCACCTTCTGAGATCTCTTCATTGTTGCTGTCCTCATTGTCAAGGGCTGCTCTATTCCTAGGTTGGGATACTTGTCAGTGGAAGCTGTACCTTCCCAGGTCTGCCGAGAGCTTCATCTCTTCACTGTTACGCGAAGCGGCATTCTGAGTCTTAGACCAAGGAGGAATTGCTCATGAAGAGTCTACTCCTTGGAGTTCAAAGATAAAAACAAGGGAAGAGGGGTCTCAATATCCAGACACACAGCTGGAGCTCTCGGAGGACTAGAACAACACTTGATTGCATAGAACTAGCTAAAGAATACCATCATACTGTTACTGGTATTTAAGGATCTACCTATTGTGCACAGACCATGCTATGTAACAGTAGTGAACAAGAGAAAGGCATTGTTGAATACTCTAGTAGTAGTCACTAAAGTAAAGGTATACTACAAAGGTTCGAAATAGTCCGTGATTATGTAATACGGTGGCTATGGTACCGCACACCGCTTGATTTCCAACACTCCCCCTCAAGCGGAAGTAGGGTAACTAGTGTAGAATGATAAGAATAATCAAAAAGAATGTAAAATACCTGTAGAAGGTTTCCTGTTGGATGAGTGATGGTCTTGTAGCATCTATGCGCAGGTGTGTAGTCCGTTGTCCATCTGTTGCACTATGTCTGCATGATTACCCAATTTGGAGGGTCGTGCCTCAACACTCTTGACTGATTAGCCTGCTGGTTTGAGTCGTCCTCGTCGGCATGGTGGATTTGGGTGGCTGGCATGTCGTCCAGCATCGTCGGGTGGTGGCTGTGGCAGCCTAGGTGCGTGGCTGGTCTTCTGCATATCACATTCAGACTGACTTGTATGGTTCTCGACCATTGGCGG
>JBBPKR010000299.1:0-12520 GCA_038089375.1 Pseudoaustroboletus valens | reverse complement strand
TGTATAACCAGAGTCTAGAATGAAAAAAAAGCTTGCCCTCGTCACTCTTGCCCCCATCCTATCCTCATCATCCTCGCTGTTCACCCCTTGGACATGTCCTGACTTTCCGCTCATAACTGGCATCCAACGGAGAATGCAGCAGTGGCCCCCCTGAGTCGCACAAAGTCCACTTGGTCACAACCACCAAAGAGTAAGGCAGCACCACAGAAGAGCAGGAAACATTACCTGCCAACATCTGAAGAGTCATCAAGTGAAGACTCAATGAGAGACTCAGAAGTGGAGTGACGCACCAAGAAATCAAAAGCATCCCATTACTCCCACAAATCAAAGTGTGTGCATCAAAGCATTTGCATGTCTGAGTCTGAATTGAAGCACGAAGTCGATTTTGATGATGTGCCAGATGTTGAAGAGGTGATGGTGTCCTCGAGATGTGTGAGCGTCGCCCACTTCACTAAGAGTGAGGGTAGGGCGAATACAGATGGGGCCAGTGATCAGGTTTGTGACCATACATTCCATCTGTCTGTAAAACAATGATGTGTGAGTTATAGGGTGGGCACGAAAGTGATAGAATGGAAGCACACCATCACATCAGTGCCAGAACTCACCGTGTCAAAAAAAAGAGTAGCAGATGACATACTTACAATCTTCTTGGATCATGTCATGGTGAAGTTCCATCTTCCTGATGGCACGATTGAGATGCTGAAAGGACGTTGGTGTAATGAGTGCAAGTGAGTATTTGTGAATGACCCAAAAAACCATTGCACTTACCTTTGGACTGTATAGAAAAGATGAAGTCTTCATAGTGAAGAATGGGAGGCGAAAGGCATTTCATGTTGGGAGCAACTCGTCATGTCGTCAGCATATCCAGAGCCACTATGAGTTGTACTCACTGCGGTGTAAAGAACTTGGTATTGCAGAGCACCACTACATGGTTCCAAGATCCATCGTTCGCGAACTAGCAGTGAAGAAGTAAGGGAAAGGCAGTCAGCTGGAGTTGGAGGGAATGTTTGAAAAGGTGACAAACCAAAAATTTTCCAGAGCAGATGTGGTGAAGGCCATCACCGAGTTTGTTGTCTGTGACGACCAGGTAAGAATGATTGCAGTAAGGGTACAGACACATACTAATTTGTGTGGAGCCTTGCGGTAGTCAACAAGGCCATGTTTAGAAATTGTTTAGTGGCCATGCAACCAATCACCTCACTGGTTGACTTACCAACTACACACGATGTCACCAATTTCATTCGCAATGCATTCATCAAGGCTCTGGGTGACTTCAAACAGAGAGTTCACGTGAGTCGTTGTTCTTCACAATCATCTTTGTTCTAATTTTTCCTCTAGTCTAGTCACACTGGCTGTGTTTCAATGATGACAGATCTTTGGTCCATTGACCAAACGAAGGTGTCATTTATGGGACTTACAGCCCATTGGATTGAAGCCAATACCACAACTGGTGCATGGTCACTTTGCTCTGAGGTCATTGCATTCAAGGCAATCTCTGGCCCCTATAGTGGTCACAACCTGGACTGCTACTTCATCAGTCTGAGTGAACACGTTGGGGTAATCACACAATTGGATTCAAAGGTGCGTTCTAGTACATTTTCTTTGACATTCTATTATTCATTTCAATTCAAAGCTGTTCTGTGTTACGGCCAATAACACAAGCAACAATGATTTGATGTGTGACACCATTGAGTCTATTCTTGACCGACGATTTATCTATTCATTCAACCTAACCACATAACATCTCCCATGTTTTGCTCATGTCCTCAATCTTGCCATCTCCGACGTCTTCTCTGTGATAACCAGCATTGGCACTGTCGAAACAACATCAGCAATCTGGGAATACGATCCCATGCTCCCTCAAAATTGGATCAATGATGGTTCCCTTGATGTTGTCGCCATGATATGCACTCTCGCCATCAAGATTCAAGCATTGGGCCAGCGAATAGCATATTTTGAGCACTTGCAGGCTGAGTGCAGTGTCAAAACTGCACTGAAAATCCCTCTCCACAGCAATGTTCAATGGGGCACAGCAGATGGGATGCTTGGGCATTCCTATCATTTACGACAGGTGCATTTATTGCATCTATACTCATGTTTTTGTACTGACTTACTTACCAGGCTATTAATCTCTTTGTCCGCTCTGTCGATGAGCTCTTTGGTCCTGTCACCTCCAACACACTGGCAGCCCAACAAAACGGGTTCCATGGATGGCATTCTCACTCGAGCCAAGTGTTACGGTCAAGGATATCCCCTCTCCTTTTTTGCCTATTATCAATGAGGATGACTGGAACGCGGTGCTCACCCAAGACTGCTCCCCGGTGGAGTGGAACCAATACTTCCGTTTCTTGCCTTCTCCTGTGCTACTTATTTATGACTTGTTTTTTGTCACAGACACTGCCCTCCTTGGCTATGCTCTCTTGCGCATAGCCTCATAGTTCCTTTTATATCACTGACTCGTTATGACTCAATAGTGCCTGCCATACACTAGTTCAAGCTCCGCTTGAACTCATTACAATACCCTATATAAACCTCTCTCTCTCATATTTATATCTCTAACCTTGATCTACACAATACCATGTAGTTTCAAGTCTGTTGGTTGATTCTTTCTACCTCATCCTCTAGTCTAAGCCGGGTCTTAGACTTTCTCAATGTCATTGCCGTTCTCATTGTTGAGGGCCGCTCTTATCCCTAGGTAGGGAACCTCTGTCAGTGAGAGCTGAACCTCTCCAGGTCTGCTTCTAGGACAACATCCTATGCCACCTGCGTCGAAGGGAGTCTTGGAGACTTCCTGCCATGGCCACTAGTGTCTCTAGCCGTCGCTCACCTCAGTGAGAGAAGGGTATCGCTTGATGCCGTGACCCCTTGGTACATTACTTGACACTACTGGTCGTGTCACACGTTATGCATCACGGTTGATCATAACACCAAGTGATTGGGAGCATGTCAATGATGCATGCATGCTCATTGCTGATGCCAACCAACTCCAACACCTTTTCTCCCATGAATGTCAAGCCACTCTCTGGCAAGTGATCCCAGCATTTGAGGAACTCCAGTCTGCCTGGGAGGCAAAGCAGGACCAGCCACGATTCAAACTGTACAAGTGAGCTCTCGACTGTGGCCTTGACAAAATTGGGAAGTAGTATAATAAGTTCGATGAAAAGCCTGTTTACATTCTTGCACTCAGTATGTTGATCTATTTCATTGGCACTTGACTTATTGCTTGACTTCATTTACAGTTCTACACCTGTACTACAAGCTTACCTACATCAAGATGGCCTGGGGTGGCCCCAAGGAGCAAAAGAAGGAGCTAGAGGCTGGTAACTTGAATGCCAAGGACTGGCAGAAGGAGGCATTGAGAATTGTTGAGTCAATGATGGAAGACTATTGGAAGTGCAACCATCCCATAACTACTCAGGTAACCGGCACTCCCTTGGCTGCCAGGGATGTCACTGCTGATACTCCCACTACCCTGGAATCTGACTTTGACAGACACCGGCAAGAGCTCATCAAGAAAACAGCTCATCATGATGGTAGAGAATGGTGGTCTGAGCTTCACCAGTATCTCGAGGACATTCCTAACAATGTCGCCAAGGACACAGATATCATTCAATGGTGGTTGGTAAGTCTGTCTTTGTTATTGTTACGATCAACCGTGATGTGTAATGTGTGACACGACCAGTAGTGTCAAGTGAAATACCAAGGGGTTACAGCGTCAAGCAGGACCCTTCTCTCACTGTTGTGAGCGATGGCTAGATACTCTAGCAGCCGTGGCAGGAAGTCTCCAAGACTTCCTTCAATGCAGGTGGCATAGAACAGAGTTCTAGATGCAGACCTGGAGAGGTTCAGCTCTCACTGACAGAGGTTCCCTACTTAGGGATAGGAGGGGCCCTCGACGTTGAGGAGGTCTAAGGCCTGGCTTAGACTAGAGAATGAGGTAGAAAGAATCAACCAACAGACTTGAAACTACGTGGTATTGTGTAGATCAAGGTTAGAGATGTAAATACAGGAGAGAGAGGTTTATATACAGTATCGTAACGAGTTCAAGCTCTGCTTGAACTAGTATAGGGCAGGCACTATTGAGTTATAATGAGTCAGGGATAAAAGGGAAACTATGAGGCTATGTGCAAGAGAGCATAGCCAAGGAGGGCAGTGTCTGTGACAAGAAATGAGTCATAAATAAGTAGCACTGCCTAGAAGGCAGTGGTTGGCACGGGAGACGGTGAGAAATAGAAGTAGAGATCCCACTCCACCAGGGAGCAGTCTTGTGAGAGCACAGCATTCCAATCATCTTTGTTGATAATGGGCGAAAAAGGGGAGGGGGTATCCTTGACCGTAACAGTTATGTTTTTGTTTTGTTTCAAGTTTACACTATCTTAGGACCACACACAAACATATCCGATGCTTGGACAGATCGCAAAGGACATCTGTGTAATCCCTGCAACATCTGTTCATTGTGAACGGCTCTTTTCTGCTGGTGCTGAGATTGCCACAGACCGCCACTACTTGTCTTGGCATTGTAAAGTTCCTAATTTGCCTGAGGGATGCTAGGGGATGCAAGATCAGAAGTCCTGAGCAAAATAAGGGTGAGGGGGAGCAAGTATTATTGCCCCAAAAGGGACTCTAATGGATGGGTAAGTTGACGAAGAAGACCTCTGAGCTTTCTCAGAGTAGACCGGAGAGAGAAGAATAAGACTGGGTGTGAGACCTCTGTAGACCAGAAGACTGGTTTGAGAAGGAGTGTTAAACAATGCAGTGGGAGTGACAAGTAGATCAAGAAGAATGTGGATGGTGGTCGTTGATGATGATGGTAACGGTAATGGTGCGGTAGAATCGGTCGTAGTGAGCCAAAAGGGAGCTGTCCTTTCCAAAAACCTAAGTACAAACATTTATAGTCTGGGCAGCAACGTCGAAGACTGCCTCAACCAGGCACATCACATCACCAGTCGAGTCATCAAGTGGTGAGGAGAAGGTGGATGAGGAGACCCCAGTGAAGGTGAAGGGAAAGAGGAAAGCGGTGCCGAAGAAGACTGGCACCAAGACCACTGTTCAGTGTGAGCGGGATCAACTCGCCCACCAGCTGAATGCGGCACATGCAAGACTCTTCCAGATCCGGGCCACCCTCAAGACATTGGAGGTAGAGCACGACAAGGTGCTGGCAGAGGTGGGTGACCTGGTAGCAGAGTTGGAAGGGTTAGACATGTAGGGGTCGACCAGTAGTCTACAAGTCCAGCTGCCCTGTCGTAATTAGTCGCCAATGTATGCATGCATCTGGTCTTCATAAGGGGTGAAAGTGGTAAGGGGCAGAAAGTCAAGAGATGAAGTAAGAAGAAATGTGAGAAGGAGATGAATGTGATGAATGGGGAATAAAATGAGGGGAGAAGGATATACATAGGGTAGGGTCCATGTGGGCCACCACCCGGCTTTTCTTCATTGGTCTACTTTTGCCATCTATTCCTTCTGATAGTGCCCAGACATCAAGGCGGTCTTCGGTATAGGCAGTCCATGATTTTTGATCTGCGGTCTTTGATGTAAAATGGATGCGAGGCACGGTAGAAAAAAAACAGTATAGTAGTATTATGCTTATGAGACACGAGAGAGAAACAGATACCATGACAGCTTTCTTGATTCTTTTTATATTTCTATATGTTTTTCTTTTGTTTGGGGATAACAGAGTGAGAGAGAATGTCTGTTGGATAGTGATGTTTTAGCAAGAGAGAAAGACTGGTATAGAGGTCACCAGATGAAACCCAGGGTAAGACAGAGATATAGTACAAGGGGAAATGATGATGCGATGACTGGTGATAGAGCTAGTCCGGCTTGGTCAAGTCCGCATCATCATTGTTGGGCTCATCTATATCTTTGCCCACTAAACTGTCCAAGTTGCTGTCATCTAAACCGGTTAGTTTAGTCACAGGGATAGCAGAGCGAAAACGAGGATAATATGGAATGAGGCGAAAAGCGGCATATTGCAATCTAGAGATTGCTCCATCCAACTCTGCCAAGATATACAACCCGCCAGTAGTCCGGCGAAGGACCACCATTGGATCTAAGTACCTAGGCTTCGTGTTCCAGTTGAGCTCTTTCTCTATGTGAGTATTCCGGACTAAGACCAGACTCCCTGGCTGGAAGTCGAAGTCTTTAATCCAGTTCTTAAAAGCGGCTTCAAAGTGCTTAATGGATTTGAACTGTGCTTTCAGGACATGGCCCCAGATAGATTCCAGGTCTTCTTGATGCTTTTGGAGCTGACGAGCTCGCCAAGCGATAAGACCGGAGGGTGCTAAGGCCTCGTATCGAGTAGAGGAACGAGGAAGGTGGCTTCGGTGATATCGAAAGGGAAAAGGGGCTCAACCCCGTGTACCATGAAATATGGAGACAGACCAGTTGAGTGTAGTATGGTTACTCGCTCAGCCCAGAAGACCGAGTGAGCAGCAGTATGCCAGGGTAACTCCCCCCCGGGAAGTTTTAACAATGGCCTCCTGGACATTGTAATGACACCGCTTGACCACACTGTTCGCTTGAGAGTTGTAGGGGGAGATGCAGATATGTTGGATACCATAGCAGTCTGCAAGTAGGTCTAGGGCCTGCACGAAAGCTGGACCATTGTCAGTAACGATTTCAGCAAGAGGACTCCAACAGCAAAGGAGGTCCTCAAAAACAAAAGAGGCAAGGGTGGCAGCGTTCTCTGAGCAAAGCATGCACCATTCAGGATAGGCAGTAAGGGTACAATGGGCCTGGACAATATACTGGTACCTGTCCAACTGGGGCATGAGCATGATATCCAGGTGTGCTTTGCAAAACAATCCGCCAATGACTGGGACGGTAGGGGGAATGTGAAGATGGTTCATCTGCCGGAGCTGGCACTCATGGCAGCTCTGGATGAACCATTTCACGTCGTTGACAAGCATGGGCCACCAGAAGCACAGAAGGAGTTGAGTACAGACTGTGAAGACACCTTTGTGCCCGAGGTCATCATGAGCCTTTTTAATGAGTCCATACCGGCGATCTTCCAGCACCACCAGCTGATGGTGACCATGTGGTTCCCAATGCCAAAGAGAACCATTGAGGAGGAAGAATTTGGTAGTGGAATTGACGAAAGACTGAAACTCTGCATCAGAAAGGTCAGGGGAACGAACACAGTTCTCGAGAAAATCATGGATTAATTGGATCCAGGCCTCCTTAGCCAAGGCTCAAGAAGACCAGGGTATAGATGGGACTGCAGGACTTGAGTCCAGGCCCGACTGAGATGAAGAGAAGACTGAAGCATATGGAACCAGGAAATAGGGAACAGGTGCAATGGAATAAACGGTGGAGGAAGAGTGCAGCGAGCACAAATATGGAGCATGCATAGACTGGTCCCCCAGACAAACAGAGGCTGTAGCAAAAGGGAGGGAACAGTCATTGAGCAAAGTGATAGAAAAGGAGTAAGAATCGTCCAACCAGCCCTCGAAGTCATCCTCCTCTGGCGGATCCTGTTCTGCAGGAGGTCATTGCAGGAGACCGTCAGGGCCGGTATGCTTTTCAGTAGGGATGTGACGAAGCTCGAAGTGAAACAAGAGAATACTGGCGTTCCATCGATTGATGGTTGCGTTCAGCTGGAGATCAGGGTTGTTAATCATACCCTGAACATACTTAGCATTCATTTCGACAACAAGGTTAGTGAGACCGAAGATGAAAACATGGACTGCCCGGAGTGCTCAGAACAGACCATACAACTTGAGTTTAGCCTGAGAGTACCAGCTTTCGACACCCGTGAGACAGATAGAGCAGAAACAGTTCGGGTAGCATTTCCCATCCTCTCCTTCTTGAGAGAGAATGAACCTGACAGTGATGACCGAAGTATCGACAGCAAGGACCACCTCGCAACCAGACTCATAGTCCAGGCAGCGAAGTGCAGGAGACTTGACAATCTCATCCTTGAGACGATGCATCACATCACGCTGGGTGTCTCCCCACTTGAAGGGAACACCTTTATGCATCAGGTTGACGAGGGGACAGGAGATGGCAGCGAAGTCCCAAATGAAAATACGGACTATCCCACAGGTCCTGAGGAACCTGCGAACCTGTGTTAGGGTCTCGCATTCCGGCCAGTCACAAATCTTCTGAACTTTGGACTCATGTGGAATGCGACCGTCTGCCGTGCATTTGTGCCTGATTATGGTAGCATCCAGGGCAGCAAGGACGAACTTCTTGGCAGAGACCGTGATATTGACGTTCTGCAGGCGCTGGAGAATCCTGTGAACAATGGTCAGGTGGTTCCAAATGAATTTACGAATGCCCAGGTTTTCTGGAATGGTCTCATAGGAATCATCCAGTCTCTGGTACCGGGTCATCTCAGACTTGACTGGTAGGTTGTCAACAAAAGGCATGGTGTAGTGGGGGTGTTACGAACCATTCGCTGGTTCCTAACTTACGGTCTCCACTTGGCATTATCCGCTGACCTTTGACCTCCGATAGTTATCGTTATAGTCATGTGACCCTTGTCACATGATCGTGAGTACTGGTATCATCACGTGCCTAGGATGGGTGTACAGCCCCACCACGTGTTCTCTTATCTATGACATCATAGTCTAGACCGCCTCGCCACTTCCTCGTGCCTCTGCGCTCTTACAGCCATTGGCTCTCCTTATCTATGATGTCACTATCTTACTAAGGGTACTTTAGGGCTAGTCCCAGTACATGGTCTGTGCACCTTAGCTAGCAGTATATAAGACCTTATGTCGCCTACTAGCTCCTTAGTCTTATCCTCTTGTATTCTAGTCCCTTGAATGGTACTTGATTGATTGTCCTTGCTAGCCTTAATTGGCTCCATCACAACAGACTCGTCTCTAGCCATCTTCCAACGCCTAGTTCCTCACCCTCAACCCCTCGATTACCTCCAGTCGTGCCCTAGTCCCCAAAGGGTCCCCCTAGGCCCCTCCTTGCGGTATTGTATGCTTCAGGGGGATTTTGTCCTGTAAAATGAAGGCCATATTGGCCTGGTAGATCTGAACAGTGTTGGTATGCCCCATTGGTAGGGCAGTGAGACGGTGTGGTCCCAATGGACTGTTAAACGTGGTCATATCCCTAGAATCAACATGCAGCAGGCACTGGTCATAGCCCACAAACAGGTCCATCATACCGTAGACCGCATACCCGCCAAACAACTCGGCAAGGTGTTCTATAAAGGGGGGCATGGAAGAGTCACGGATAGTGACTGCATTTAGGGGCTGGAGGTCGTGGACGAGGTAAAGTGTCTTGCCGTCCTGCTTAAGGACGCAGAACCAGCGAGATCGGTAGGCAGCAGTGGAATGTTCGTACACTCCTGAGGCAATCCGGTCTTTGATAATTTGAATCGCTTGATCCCAGGAGGACGGGGGAATAGGGATGTTGCACAAAATCCAAGGCATATGAGGTATGGTCGGGATCTTGACTGGAGGGAAGTACCGCTCATCCAAACAGCCTTGCTCAGTTGGCACCCAAGCGAATGCCTGTTCGTGATTGTGGACTATCCATCTGACTAGCTTGAGTTCCTCCGGCCACAGCCATTTGGCTGGGTCGAGGTCAAGCACGTCAGCACGCTCCTGTGTAAAACGAGTACCCAGGGTAAAATCCGGTGGGTGAGTAGGTAATGGAACAAAACCGGCTAACAGATTGTCTGGTAACCGGCATGTGACACGGTACTCTTCTTCAAGAGGAGCCACAACAGACCAGATCTTTCGTGCAACCAGTTTATAAGCTAGACAGTGAGTAGATGGGTCAAAATGGTAAGAGGATTGGAGGGCAACGACATGAGAGGAAGACAGAGCAGTCTGTGTAGAAGACAGAAATGCATAGGAGGGTAGTGGTCCTAGGGAAGGCAATTGCAAGTGAGAAGCCCGGGACCGGAATGGAAAGACAGAAGATATGGCAGGAATGAGCGGGTGAAATGAAAAGGAATCTCCCTAACCTTTTGGCGGATTATCGATACTCAAAAACCCCTCTCAACAATGGAGTTGTGGTTAGTGCAGAAGAGACTGCGATGGCAATGCGGGCACCCTTCGGTCCATGCCCAGGTAGGTAGCTTGTACTCCTTCCCGGAATTAGAGTCCCGAAGAGTGATGGTCTGTGTTCCATCTGGGAAATCATCAGTGTTACAGTCGAGGATATCCCCTCCCCTTTTTCACCTATTATCAACCAGGATGACTGGAACGCCGTGCTTGCCCAAGACTGCTCCCTGGCAGAGTGGAACCAATACTTTCATTTCTCACCATCTCCTGTGCCGACCACTGCCTTCTAGGCAGTGTTACTTATTTATGACTCGTTTCTTGTCACAGACACTGCCCTCCTCGGCTATGCTCTCTTATGCATAGCCTTGTAGTTCCTTTTATATCACTGATGTTACGAATCTGTTCATTTTCACCTAGCTTGTGCACGTGACTAGATCACATGACACATCACATGACCAGATCATGTGACCAGTCTAGGCCCTTATCTCTTATCTACATGTGTATTAATCTCCATCGTCTTCGACTTCCTTTTACACGATCGTGAGAACACTCTAACCATGTATAGTAGTCCTTATCATAGATAGTACCTGACACAGCTTGGTCTGTGCACAGCATGTAGTAGTTAGGCAAGAGCATGGGTAACCCGCGGGTATTTCCGGTGTGACCCATACCCGACCCCGCCACTTACCCATACTCGCAGGAGCGGGTACGGGTTTTCATGTGGGTTGGCACTCCAAGACCCGCAGCCAACCCGCAAGGGGTTTACCTGCGGGTTGACTCTCTTTGACCTGACACAACGGTGATGTTGTGTTCTTTTTTTTTGTTTTTTTTTGTTTTCTCATTCTCGCGCAAGCTACAATCATTGCGTCAACAGACGCGATGCCTGGGCACACGGACAAACGACAACTCGACAACGATGCGACAACGAAGACAACAACGATGTGCCACAGCAACGGCAGCAACGACAACGACAACGACGACACGAGTCACACCAATGCGACGACACGAGTCACACCAATGCGACGACACGAGTCACACCAATGCGACGACACGAGTCACACCAATGCGACGACACGAGTCACACCAATGCGACGACACGATGGACGACGGCGACGAGGATGGCAATGACGAGGACGACACGACGAGGACGGGGGTGCGACAACGACACAACCACGGCGACCAGGACGGGGGCACGACGATGACGATGACGACACCCTGCCGTTGCAACTGCAATGACGGCAATGACGACAACGACGCGACGAGGGCGACGAGGACGGGGGACCGACGACGACACGATGACAACTTGGACAACTTGGACGGGGGACTGACGACAACTTGGACGACAACTGTGATGACACGATGACGACGACGCGACGATGTGATGGGGACGGAGGCCGTGAGCAGAAGCGACGACATGACGCACACAATTGTGCGTGTTGTGTAGTCGCTCCTGTGCACGGGTAACTCCACGGGTACGGGTAGACAAGGGGCGGGTCCAGGGTAGCATATTTGCTACCCATACCCTGACCCGCGCTGTACCCACACCCTAACCTGCACGGGTTGCCCGAACCCGTGCTCTTGCCTAGTAGTAGTATATATATGAATGACAGCCAACCGGACAAACCAGTTTTGTCCTTGTTGGGATTCCCCTAACGAGCGCACCTCAACCTTAGTCTAGTCCTATCGACTTGGAGAGTGGGTCCTAGACATCTCGTCTTAGGGTCGCCTTCAACTGACTCATTATGACTCGATAGTGCCTGCCATACACTAGTTCAAGCTCCGCTTGAACTCGTTATGATACCCAATTTAAACCCCTCTCTCTTGTATTTGTATCTCTAACCTTGATCTACACAATACCACGTAGTTTCAAGTCTGTTGGTTGATTCTTTCTACCTCATCCTCTAGTCTAAGCCAGGCCTTAGACTACCTCAACGTTGCTGCCATCCTCGTCATCAAGGGCCGCTTCTATCCCTAGGTAGGGAACCTCTGTCAGTGAGAGCTGAACCTCTCCAGGCCTGCTTCTAGGACACCGTCCTATGTTACCTGCGTCGAAGGGAGTCTTGGAGACTTCCTGCCACGGCCGCTAGTGTTTCTAGCTGTTGCTCATCTCAGTGAGAGAAGGGTACCACTTGACGCCATAACCCCTTGGTACATCACTTGACACTACTGGTCATGTCACATGTTACACATCATGGTTGATCGTAACAGTTAGTCAATGTGCTCATAAGACAGTGGAAAGGTTGGCCGAGAAGTAGGTGTTACGTGTGACCATCACATGTAACGTGTGACACGACCAGTAGTGTCAAGTGATGTACCAAGGGGTTACGGCGTCAAGCGGTACCCTTCTCTCACTGATGTGAGCGACGGCTGTAGACGACAGCGGCCGTGGCAGGAAGTCTCCGAGACTCCCTTCGACGCAGGTGGTGTAGGACGAAGTCCTAGAAGCAGACCTGGAGAGGTTCAGCTCTCACTGACAGAGGTTCCCTACCTAGGGATAGGAGCGGCCTTCGATGACGAAGACGGCAACGACGTTGAGGAGTCTAAGGCCCGGC
>JBBPKR010000298.1:0-12531 GCA_038089375.1 Pseudoaustroboletus valens | reverse complement strand
AAGTGCCTACTTGCCAGTCAGGTGTCAGTCAGGATATTGGAATTCATGGAATTCAATAATTATTGTAATCCCCTAAATACTTCTGTCCATACAACATTGCTTGTCTTGGTATTTCTTTGACTATTAGGAAATAGTACTTTGATATTTCTAGGATGTGTACAATGTGAGAGAGCCACATATGTACATATGTACAACTGCCCATGAGAAAATACAGGACTGCTGAGATTGAGCCCAACATGATAAAGAGTTTGACCTTGAGACTTGTTGATGGTCATTGCATAGGCCAGATGTACATGAAATCATAATTAACAAAATGGAATAGGGGAATCTTCCAGACCAGAATTGTTACGTAAAGCAGCATCCTAGAGACTAGATCAACGACAAATCGCTCATGAAGAGACCGATTGTTGGAGTTCAAGTCAGAGAGAAGGGGTCTCAATATCCAGTCACACAGCTGGAGCTCTCAGAGTACTAGAACAATGCTTGATTGCATAGAACTAGCTAAAGAATATGGATGCTATCGACAGGTATTTATGGAACAACTGTTGAAGCATGGACCATGCTGTACAGATAGCAAAGGAATGGAGAAGAACAAAAGAGGAAGTAAGAGAAGTGAACTCAGCTTGGGGATAGGAAGGACTTGGACTCAGATAAGAAGATAGGGAAGAGTCGGCAAAAAGATAGGGAAGAATCGGGTTTATTGCATAGGGAAGGGAAAATGGGGATGATCCAATCCAAGGGAAAAGTATAGAGGACAAAAGAAAATGACAGAAAAGGATTGAAGGGGGATGTTACTGAAGGGGTCCAACTCAACTGTAACATTACCTCCGTCATAGGCTGGAGACTTTATATCCAGCAACAACTTGTAATGTAACTCCCTTGGGATGGCCTCAAATCAAGTCATCAACTTTGTTGTCCCCCACTCCCGGTTGCTCCTCATTGAGGTGGCAGTCATGGTCATAGTGACCCATTCCTCTGCAGAGTCCACACCTATGTTGACAGAGACAGCTACCATCTAGTGATCTAGCTCTTCTGCAATAGTGGCAGCAAGTATAGGGGCAGACAGAGAAAGAAGGATGATTTTCTTGGCAGGTAGGGCAAGGAGAATGAGAGGGTCCCTCAGTGGGTGAATATGCAGGTGGAGGAGAACTCCCCTCCTAGGTGGTAGGAGCAGGAATAGGGACTGGGAGAGTGTTAGTGTTGAGGTCATTGTCTTGAGGAATGACTGGGTAGAGTGCCCCTGAGGTCTGAACAGATAAGGAGGAGCGACAGCGGGAGATGGCGGGGCTTGTTGTCCAAGACTGATGATGGCAAATTGGAGAGAAGGAGCCAGACGAAGATGACAAAGGAGGGATTGGGTGTGAAGAACAACGCATCCCAGAGCAGCCATTGGGAGAGGTAAGCAAGATGGAAGGTATAGAGTATCCTGTGGAAAAAGGAATGTTGGCAGAGTAAGAGGTTCTTTAGTTCCTTCTGGTGTGTGCTCGCTGTTCCTGAAAGGAATGGGAGGAGGCCCAAAACCAGCTCTGGAAGGCTATTGCCTCGACAGTGTAGGCGTCCTGTTGGGGGTGAGTAAGGGAGACCCAATATCCTTCAAAAGCGACGAAGAGAATATGGGGGTGAAGGGAGGCAATTGCCTCATTGAAGTGTACATCTACTAAGGAGGAGAGAATATGACAAAGTAAAGTATTAAAGGAAACAAGCATGGCTCCAAAGACAGCAGGTTCGGCAGTGAAATCGGTGACAGGTACCTGATGGAATAGAAGACAAAGACGAGCAAAAGCATAGTATACTAAGATGAGGTTGCAGGCAAGGGGATCTCGGTCAAGACCAAGGCGTTCTGAGATCATGTATATAGTGGAGGGAATTTCAAGAGCAGTGGAGAAGATTTGATCCCTGGTGTCTTCAGGGAGTAAGGAGGTAACAATGAGGGCGTCAGGATGGGTAAGACCCATGGTGTGGTCATAGTTCGAGGTGGTGTTGGTGACCTGGGGCATGGCAGGGTCAGCAGAGAAGGTGGAAAATGTGGTGGAGGGTGGCAAGGCGGTTGTTGGCGACTTAGTTGCAAGGCATGGGTGGAGATTAGGTTAGGGGAAAGGAGGAGGGGTGACTGGCCTTATATGCCAGCAACAATTCGTCAGAGTGGGAAAGGTTCTTTTTGGGTTCCCAGGTGTTCTCCGATGAAGGCCATCCTTTCCAGGACACCAGGTATTGTCTCCTGCCTTGAGGTCCACGGTGTGAGAGGATCAGATTTACCTTGTACTCTTCTTTGCCCTCTATCTCCTCAGAGGGGGGAGATAGGAAGTTTGGTTCATGTTCAGCTGTTTCACAATAGGAGGATAAGAGGGAGGTGTGGGAGACGTTGTGAATACGCCATATGGGGGGAAGGCGGAGGCGATATGTCACAGAGGAGATGACTTGTGTTATCTCGAAGGGTCCTTCTCTTCGAGGAGCGAGCTTCTTAGATGGATATTAGAGATGAAGATTCCGGTTCTCAAGCCAGACCTTATCTCTGACTTTCCAGGGGGAGAAGCAAGATAGGGACCATTCCCTCATGATCCGACAGGATTGTTCATGGGCCACCAGGGCTTCCTTTCTTCCTTCCTCAATAAGAGATAAGCAACTTTCTAAGGAGGGGAGGAAGGTTTTTCCGATGGGAGGGTAAGCCCTGGGTTCATATCCCATCATGAGAAAGAAGGGGGATTGGTTGGTGGATAAGTGGACTGAGGAGTTGTGCACAAATTCAGCCAGAGGAAGAAGGAAGGATCAAGAGTCAGATTTGCCTGCACAAAAGATGCGGAGATAAGTTTCTAGTTCTTGGTTCACTCATTCAGTCTCTCTATCAGTTTGCAGGTGGTAGGCAGTGGAGAGGGTGATGTTATAACCTAGGAGTCTGGCGAGTTTCTTGGCAAATGTAGAGGCGAATTGGGGTCCTCTGTCACTGATGCATTTGTCATGTAAACCAAACCTGGGGAATATTCGTTTGAAAAAGAGAGAGGCCACCCCTTCAGCAGTGATGGAGTCGGTACAAGGCAGGAAAAGTGCCCCCTTTGTAAGCCCATGGTTGACCATGACCAGGACAGCAGTGAAACCCGATGAAGGGGGAAGGGAAATGATGAGGTCCAGCGAGATCTGCTGGAATGGCTGGAAGGATGAGGACATGATAGGGAGCAGGGGAGGTCAGGACGGATGGGTGTTGACCTTGTTGGCTTGACAGGTGGCGCAGCCAAGGACAAAACAATGGACCAGGGAAGAGAGGCCAGGCCACCTGTTACGATCAACCATGATGCGTAACGTGTGACACAACCAGTAGTGTCAAGTGATGTACCAAGGGGTTACGGCGTCAAGTGGTACCCTTCTCTCACTGAGGTGAGCGATGGCTAGAGACTCTAGCAGCCGTGGCAGGAAGTCTCTTAGACTCCCTTCGACGCAGGTGGCGTAGGACGATGTCCTAGATGCAGACCTGGAGAGGTTCAGCTCTTACTGACAGAGGTTCCCTACCTAGGGATAGGAGCGGCCCTTGACAACAAGGATGGCAACGACATTGAAGAAGTCTAAGGCCCAGCTTAGACTAGAGGATGAGGTAGAAAGAATCAACCAACAGACTTGAAACTATGTGGTATTGTGTAGATCAAGGTTAGAGATACAAATACGGGAGAGAGAGGTTTATATATGGTATTGTAATGGGTTCAAGCTCCGCTTGAACTAGTATAGGACAGGCACTACGAGTCATAATGAGTCAGGGATATAAAAGGAACTATGAGGCTATGCACAAGAGAGCATAGCCAAGGAGGGCAGTGTCTGTGACAAGAAACAAGTCATAAATAAGTAGCACTGCTTAGAAGGCAGTGGTCGGCACAGAAGAAGGGGAGAAACAGAAGTAGAGATCCCACTCCGTTGGGGAGCAGTCTTGTGAGAGCGCAGCATTCCAGTTGTCCTCGTTGATAATAGGGGAAAAAGGGGAGGGGGTATCCTCGACCATAACATTACCTCCATTATAAGGTTGATGCCCAGCATCAATCCAACTCAGCTCCCCAGCTTCCTTCGGCCCAGGCCCCCCATCCATAGTTGGTTGCTGCAGTAATATTGGGACAGGGGGAAGGGGGAATATGGGAAGGGGTGCCACATTGTTCACAGGTAGTGGGGCACCAGGTACAATCCTGTTGAGTGTGTCCGGGGGCGTGGGCCTTGCAGTAGGAACAAATGTAACATGGGCAGTTGATATGGAAGTGTTCATATTGGTTGCAGACGTAACACCTGTGGCGAGTGGCGTGAGGTGAAGAGGTGTCCCAGGAATTGGAGGGATAGGGGGTGGAGGTAGCCACCATGGGTTCAGAAGTACCTGGGGTTGCAGAAGGAACATAGGCGGGAGGAGGGGGACGAGGGCATAACCTTGCCACGGTTGGGGGGGAGTTTGGGCGAGTCCCATCTCCCAGTGAAGGGGTAGTGGAGGAATCACCGGCGACAGAGGAAGTGGGAATGGGGCAAGATCCTCGACGGTGGTAGGCTCGGCGTACCTGGGGTGGAGTGGCGGGAGGTAAGGGGGTGGAGGATTCGACATGAGTGGCGTCAGAGTTGGTATTGACGGCGGGGATGGAGGAGGTGTTGGAGGACGGGGAGGAAGGGGCAACTGGTTTGCTGCTACTGTTGCCAATAATTGTAGAGCCGACGGGGTCGACTCCATCCAAAGATCCCGCAGAGTAGACTCATTCAGCTCCTCTAGGAGCAAGTTGAAGTAGGTCCTCCAGGAATTCCTGAAAATGCCTGGAGGGGAGGGAGTCATTGTCGAGGAAGGACTCGACGACAGGGGAGAGGATGCGATGGAGGAGGAGGCGACTGAGTTGCGCGAGGACAAGATCAAACCCTGCATCAAAGAGGGTGTTGAGGAAGGAGAGCTGAAGCTCGGCGATAACATTGGTGATGAGGGGGAGGGTATTGGTGGAGTTGGGGATGAAGGGGTTGGAATGCTCTGCGACAAAGACACTTGGCGACTACCAGGCGGCCCGGGAGAAAAGGGATTGAAGGCCTGCGAGCTGAAGATAGCTGCAAATGAGGGAGGTGATGGTTGGGTCCGACGTGAACTCTGGAGTGGTGCATAACACAACCAGGGTTTCTCGGTCCTCAACAAGCGAGGCATAGAGAACACGTCGAGAAGAGGGGGTGAGGGAAGCAAGGGCGGCATGAATGGACAGGTAGGAATGGGGGATGATGGCCATAGAGGAACAAGAGTAGTTTGAGCTCTGCTACAATTTGTTCACCTTTTTATATGCCAGTAGGATTGTCTTGGCATTAGTAAGATGGTGCTCGGGTTCCCACGTTCATTCTGAAGCCGGATAACCGGTCCAGTGCATGAGGTATTGCCTCTATAATGGAGATCCGCGGTGATTGATAATGGATTCCACGGTAAATTCTTCTTCTGATCCGACAAGTTTGGGAGGTGGTTGGGGGAAGTTTGGTCTGTGCTCCGGGGTCTCATTATAGGAGGAGAGGAGGGAAGCGTGGAAGACATCATGAATCTTCCATTGTGGGGGAAGTTTGAGTCAGAATGCCACGGAGGACACTATCTGAGTGATCTCTAATGGTCCGACATGCTTTGGGGAGAGTTTGCGGTTGGGAACTTGGAGTTTTAGGTTTTTGGCATTGAGCCAGACCTTATCTCTGACATTCCATGGTTTAAATTGAGAGAAAACTCGCTCTTTCATTTTAAGTTGAGCGAGTTGGTGGGAGGCTTCTGCTTCTTTTCGAGCGGTTTCGAGAAGAGAGAGGCATTGTTCGAGAGCAGGGATATAGGTTTTTCCAAGAGGAGGATATGAACAGGGTTCAAATCTGTAGAGAAGGGAGAATGGAGATTTGTTGGTGGAGGAATGGACAGCGGAATTATGGGAGAATTCGACCCAGGGGAGTAGATCAAGCCATTTCATCAACTGACCTTGACAAAAGATGCGGAGATAGGTTTCTAGCTCCTGGTTGTAACATTCGGTTTGTCCATCCAATTGGGGATGATAAGCTGTAGAGAGAGCCAAATCGTATCCCACGAGTTTGGCAAGTTCTCTAGCAAATGCAGAGGCAAATTGTGGGTCCCAATCAGAGATGAGTTTGTCGTGGAGACCGAAGCATTTAAAGACATGGTGGAAGAAGAGGTCGGCGATGCCGGCAGCATCGATGGTTTTAGAGCAAGGGGCGAGAATTACCCCCTTACTGAGGCCATGGTCGACCATGACCATGACAGAATCATGGCCGCATATGGGGGGAAGGTCCATGATGAGATCCACCGAAAGGTGGGCAAATGGGCGGGAGGTATGGACCACTAATGGAACAGAGGGGGGGACCGTGGGGTGGGTTTGCACTTTATTAGCTTGGCAAACAGCACAGCCAGCGACATATTTCCAGACAAAGGTAGCCATACCAGGCCACCAGTAGTCCTTAGAGAGGAGGGCAAGGGTACGGAGGTGGCCACTGTGGCCACCAGAGGGGGAACCATAAGCATCCTTGACAAGGCGAGGGTGGACAGAATCCGGGACATACAAGCGGGAACGGAAATAGAGTTGGCCATCAGAGTAAGTCCAGTCAGAAGGGGACGACCGGAGGGAAAGGAAGGGAGACTCCAAGTGGAGTTCCTTCAAATAGGTGAGAACGAGAGGGTCGGATGGGGAGAACTCCTTGAATTGTTCCGCAAGGGAGAGGTCAATGGTATTGACATGATGCGTGAAAGCATCATTGGGCAGTAGCTGGACATCTGCGTTGTCCAAGGAAGTGTCCATGGAATCCTTCCGGGACAGGGCATCCGCAGGACCCATTTGGGTTCCTGGGACCGCTCGATAGGACAGGTTGAAGTCCTGGAGGAAAAGGAGCCAGCATGCCTGGCGCCGGGAGAGTTTTTAAGGGTCTTTGAAGTAGGTGAGGTTTTTGTGATCGGTAAGAACCGTGACAGGGTGAGCGGAACCCATCAGGTATTGCCACCATTCTTCAAGACCATGGATGACAGTGAGAAGTTCTTGGTCATAGATGTCATAATTCCGCTCTGCTGGGGAGAAGGAGCGGGAGAGGTAACCACATGGGTGGAGGTCGCCATTCGAGTCGGGCTGCATCAGCACCCTGCCGGAGGCTGTCAGAGAAGTGTCCATCATGAGGGTGAAAGGCCGGGAGGTGTTAGGAAAAGCCAACACTGGCTTGGATAAAAAGGCCTGATGAAGTGATACTACGGCAGTATCACAGGCTGGGGACCATGCGAAGGAAACACTCTTCTTCGTGAGGTCAATAAGGGGACGAGCGATATCTGAGAAGGACGGGATAAAGCGACAGTAGAAGTTGCAGAAACCAAGGAAAGATCAGACTTCTTTCACGGAAGAGAATAGAGTGGACCAGTCGGTGATAGCTTTGAGTTTGGTCGGGTCCATCTTGACTCCCTCACCACTGACAACCATACCGAGGTACTCCACCTCTTTGGCAGAGAAGGTACACTTCTCTAGTTTGAGGTCCATGGAGAGTTCACGGATGCGTTGCAGGACTTTGCACACATGTTCCTCATGGAGGGAGGGGTCAGTGATGGAGTGGATGAGGAGGTCGTCCATATAAATGATCAACCAACCTTCAGCAATATAATTGCCAAAGTGATCATTCATGAAGCATTGAAAGGTCGCTGGCAAATTACACATGCCGAAGAACATGATGTTGGGCTCGAAGAGGCCAAGTGGAGTAATGAAAGCCGCCTTCCAGCAGTCCTTCTTTTTGATCAAGATGTTGTTGTATCCCCAGCGCACGTCAAACTTGGTAAAAAGGGAAGATCCCTTAAGTTTGTCGATGAGATCAGAGATAAGGGGAAGGGGGTACACATTCTTGATCGTGTGAGAGTTAAGGTAATGGTAGTCCTGATAGGGATGAAGTTTCTTGCCATCCTTCTTCTGAACGAAAAAGAAGGGAGAAGCTTGAGGGGATTTGGAAGGGGAAATCTTTCCAGATTTCAAGTTTTCATTGACAAACTCCTGGCAGGCCCTAAGTTTGGCCGGATTAAGGGGATAGTTCTTTGCTCTCTTTGGGATAAAAGAGTTGGAGAGTTCGATCATATGATCATACGGTCGGGACGGGGATAGTTTGGTGGTGCCTTCTTCGGAAAACACATTGGAGAAGGAGGAGTAGGCGTCAGGGAGGGTGACCATCTCCGAGCCAGCCTGTTGGGCGATGGTGGTGGACAGCATAGTCCAGGCAAGTTCCACAAACGTTGGAGAACTGGGGGCATTCAATATAGAACATCCAAGGAGACCTTTACGATTCAGAGGCGTCGAGTAGTGTAGATACTTGTTGTAAAGGCTCTGAGAGACGTTGGCTTCCTCTCCTTTTCCAAGGAAGTTCGCAAGGTAGTGCTGATGGTGAGACCGGAGATGGTCATCCCGAGTGTTGTTGTAGTCTTCTGGGGAAAGTTCTACTTTCCCGTCCCGCCATGAGATCTTAGAGTTCATCGATCTCAGCCATGGGAGGCCTAGAAGGAGGTCGTCCTTGCCCTGTCCAAGGACTAAGAACATTTGTTGTTCCATAATGCCACCATAGTCGATGACTAGTCGAGCTTTGTGGGTAATGTCGCCAGCTTTGTTGAGAGTACCATCAACGTTCTGGGCTTTAACTGGTCTGGGAAGAGGGGAGGTGGGGATGTGATGTTGATCAATGATGCGACGATTGATGAAGCATCCAGTAGCTCCACTATTGATCAAAGCAGTGATGCCAATGTTTTGCTCCGGGTTCTTGCTAGAAATAATGGTGACTGGAAGGCGAATAGAACTAGCCTTCATTCCAGCAATAAATACAGGAGCAATCATAACCGAGGGTCCAGATGCCAGTCCTGGCCCTCCTTCTAAAAATCCTTTCCAGTTTGGACGAGGTCAGAGGCATCATCTTCAAGGAGATGAATATCCTCTACTTCGTAGACCATCCTAGGATCGTCTTCGTCGGCTTCCCAGATAGAGTTCCCATCTTCATCTTTGGCAGGATCAAACACAGCGTCAATCACTTTGATGAGTTGTGCCTTGTCATAACCTTTAGACTTGGCAATCATGTCATACGGGTCAACGTTGACCACAACATCTTTAGGGGTAGAAGGTAGAGTAGTAGCTTGTACCATTCGTACTTGGACCGTTGAGGTCGAAGTTCACTTTTTAACGTTTGGGGTATACCCAGGGTGGCGTTTGGTAGAGCACCCTTGCTTCTTGCAAATGAAGCATTTCCTTTCTCGGAATAGACGGGCTCGCTCTCCGGGTTCAAGAGTGAGACGGTCTACATCCATGGCATTGGGATCCTTTCGGGAGGAAGATCCTCTGTAAGAGGTGTGGGGTCCGCATCGGAGTAATCAGATTCGTTTAAGTCCTCCTTCAATCTCAGATGCCTTAGTGAAGAGTTCCTCTATGGTTTTAGCAGTTTTGAGGATCCCTGAGAGAGTGAGTTGCTCTGCGATTTTGCTATCTAAACCCCTGAGGAACCATTCAGAGAGGGCATGGACGTTGGTGATCTGAGATCTGGTGGAGAGGAGGGAAAAGTTGGAGATAAACTTTTTGAATCCTTTGGGGTCACGGGTATCCTGGTTCAGGGATCCAAGTTCAACATGGGCTTGGGAGGCTGAGTCGTATGGGGAGAAAGTTGTCAAGAAAGAGTCACTGATCTTCTTGAGGGTGAACTGGTCGTCTGACACCTTGTCAACGACGATCTTGGTGAGCCAAGACTCAGCAAGGGCTTTTCCTCAGCCTTTGATCATACGGTTGAGGAGTACTACTGCTTTGGTAGACTCCATCCAGTGGTTATGGAGGGCAAGGTAGGCCCTCATGGCTAACAGCCATCTGGTAGCATCCTGTGGCTCGCCGGAAAACTCTTCGGGGAGGGCAGCTTTAATTTCCGTAGTCATCATAGTGGGGATGGGAATTGGTTCGTCGATATCCTCAGGAGGTATGGGATGTGAGGCTGCAAGGGTGCCTAGGGCAGCCGAGATGACAGAGCGGAGATGTTCTCTGTTAGGTTCATTTATTGGGATGGTAGGGTCTTCTTCATCTCCTACTTCTTTGTCATCTTCTTCCTTATTGGCTTCTTCCTCTGGTGGTGGTAGCTCAGAGGTAGTAGCACAGGGAGTAGAACGATTTGATGGCAGAAGAGGAGAGGGATGAGGTCGAGGGGAAGATTGGAAGGGGTTTTCCCAAGGACGAGCAGAGGAGTTAGTTGGTCCTGCTCCGGAGATTTGGCGAGACGTGATGACAACGAGGTGTTGCTCAACTTAGAGCAACTTGGATGGTGACAAAGGGGAGTAGAAACCTAGGTGTGGAGAGCACTAGGAAAAGATAACCTTGATCTTTTGTTATGATCAACCGTAATGCGTAATGTGTGACACGACCAGTAGTGTCAAGTGATGTACCAGGGGGTTACGGCATCAAGCAGTACCCTTCTCTCACTGAGGTGAGCGACAGCTAGAGACACTAGTGGCTGTGACAGGAAGTCTCCTAGACTCCCTTCGACGCAGGTGGCGTAGGACGATGTCCTAGATGCAGACCTGGAGAGGTTCAGCTCTCACTGACAGAGGTTCCCTACCTAGGGATAGGAGCAGCCCTCGACAATGAGGACGGCAACGACGTTGAAGAAGTCTAAGGCCTGGCTTAGACTAGAGGATGAGGTAGAAAGAATCAACCAACAGACTTGAAACTACATGGTATTGTGTAGATCAAGGTTAGAGATACATACAAGTACAAGAGAGAGGGATTTAAATAGGGTATCATAACGAGTTCAAGTGGAGCTTGAACTAGTGTAGGGCAGGCACTATTGAGTCACAACGAGTCAGTGATATAAGAGGAACTATGAGGCTATGTGTGAGAGAGCATAGCTGAGGAGGGCAGTGTCTGTGACAAGAAACGAGTCATAAATAAGTAACACTGCCTAGAAGGCAGTGGTTGGCACAGGAGACAGAGAGAAATGGAAGTATTGTTCCCACTCTGCCGGGGAGCAGTCTTGGGCCAGTGCAGCATTCCAGTCATCCTCATTGATAATGGGCGAAAAAGGGGAGGGGGTATCCTCGACCGTAACAGCCAGATTCTCATCAATGAACTCCTTGCAAGCCTGTAGTTCCTTGGGGTTCAAAGAGTAAACCTTAGCTACTTTGGGGACAAAATCCTCCTTTAATTTAATGCTATGATTGAAGGGTCAAGACAGGGGTAAGGAAGAACCAGTGGGTTTCTCGAAGACATCCTTGAATTCTTCAAGTTCCCTGGGGAGCAAGACCTTTTCCTTGGGTGTCTCCATGGCGATCTCGGTTGTGATGGTGGTCTTTCTCACATTGAGGTACTGGTTGAGGTGAGAAGGGGGTTCTGGAGCAAAAGGGGGGGATTCTCAGATGGATACGACCCCAGTCTTCCAGTTGATAAGAGGGTTGGCCTTGCAAAGCCAAGGGAGGCCAAGGATGACTTTCTCCTTTCCACATCTCAAGACATAGAATTCCTTTCGTTCTTCTGTGTTTCCAACCCGAAGATTTAGGACTGTCTTGTAGCGGATTATTCCTCCCTTGTTAGGGGTGCCATTTACATTCGATGCAATTACTGGGATGGCCATTCTGGTGAGGGGAAGGTTGAGCGAGAGGGTGAGTTCCTTATCTACAAAGTTGCCAGTTGCTCCACTGTCAACTAGAGCTGTTTCTTCAACGATTTCTTGTCCTTCTGTGGTGCAAAGAGTAACCAGAAGTTTCATTGATCATTCCTTGCTACCAGTATTGTACACAGAGGCAATAGTAACTCTAGGAAGGGGAGACATCGGTAATGATATTGAGCTCAGTCGAGAGTAAAGGAATGACTGAATTATGTACCTAATGATATTGAGCTAGGTACATGGTTAGTGATTAGGTGGTAACGAGTGTCAATGAGTGCATACCTCAGTCGAGAGTAAAGGAACAACTGAGGGATGCACGCCGCATGCCAATATGCTGTAAGTAACAAGCGTGTGTGGGAATAATGCACCAAAAAAGGTAAGCTAGTTGTATGTACTGTATCGTATCTCAACACTCCCCCTCAACTAGCGTCAGTCCGTGTTTGTAATCCAAGTAGACGTACTAAGTGTCTGTGTGTGTCTGTAGATAGTCCCTTGGTAAAAATGTCTGCGACGTTTTCGGCCGATGCGACATGTTGCGGAGTGATTTTCTTTTGCTCGATCTCGTCCTTGATCCAAAAATAAGAGAGTTGAATGTGGCGCGTCCTTGTAGACATCTCGTCCGGTGTGGTTAGGATATGGATTGCGGCTGTGTTGTCGACATGTAGCACGGTCAGATGAGTCTGCGTGAATCCGAGTTCGATAAGGAGGTGGCGGAGCCAAAGGATTTCGCACCCGACATGGGTGGCTGCATAGTATTCGGCCTCACCTGTGGACAGCACGGTGGCAGTTTGCTTTTTGGCTGACCACGAGAAAATTCCAGTGCTGAGCATGACTGCGTAGCCAGACACCGAGCGGGCATTGTCCGGTGAGTTTGCGAAGTTGGCGTCACTGAAAGCATGGGGAGTGATTATGTCGCCAGTGAGCTTG
>JBBPKR010000297.1:0-12564 GCA_038089375.1 Pseudoaustroboletus valens | reverse complement strand
GACTCATCACCGCTCAACGGACTTAGACCTACCTCAGTTGGTTGCCATACAACCTACTGAGGTAAGACATCATTTACTTACTTCTTTGATACACTACTTATACACCTGTAGGTATATATTTCCTACATCTCCTTTCTCGCTCTCTGGGTTCGAGAGTGAGGCGGTCTACATCCATGGCATTGGGATCCCGTCAGGAGGAAGGACCTCTGTAGGAAGTGTGTGGTCCACGTTTAAGCAGTTGGATTCGTTTGAGTCCTCCTTCGATCTCCAACACTTTGGTGAAAAGTTCCTCAATGTTTTTAGTAGTTTTGAGGATCCCAGAGAGAGTGAGTTGCTCCGCGATCTTGCTATCTAAACCTCTGAGGAACCATTCAGAAAGGACATGGATGTCAGTAATCTGAGATCTGGTAGAGAGGAGGGAAAAGTTGGAGATGAACTTTTCGAATCCTTTGGGATCGCGGGTATCCTGGTTTAGGGATCCAAGTTCAACATGTGGTTGGGAGGCCGAGTCGTATGGGGAGAAGGTTGTCAAGAAGGAATCACTGATCTTCTTAAGGGTAAACTGGTCATCTGACACTTTGTCGATGACTATCTTGGTGAGCCAAGACTCAGCAAAGGCTTTTCATCAGCCTTTGGTCATATGGTTGAGGAGTACTACCGCTTTGGTAGATTCCATCCAATGGTTATGGAGGGCAAGGTAAGCCTGTTACAGTCGAGGATACCCCCTCTCCTTTTTCCCCTATTATCAACGAGGACAACTGGAATGCTGCACTCTCGCAGGACTGCTTCCCGGTGGAGTGGGATCTCTACTTCTGTTTCTCTCCGTCCCCTGCACCAACCACTGCCTTCTAGGCAGTGCTACTTATTTATGACTCGTTTCTTGTCACAGACACTGCCCTCCTTAGCTATGCTCTCTCACGCATAGCCTCGTAGTTCCATTTATATCCCTGACTCGCTATGACTCATAGTGCCTGCCCTACACTAGTTCAAGTGGAGCTTGAACTCATTACAATACCCTATATAAACCTCTCTCTCTTGTATTTGTATCTCTAACCTTGATCTACACAATACCACGTAATTTCAAGTCTGTTGGTTGATTCTTTCTACCTCATCCTCAAGTCTAAGCCAGGCCTTAGACTACCTCAACGTCATTGCTGTCCTCATTGTCGAGGGCTGCTCCTATCCCTAAGTAGGAGACCTCAGTCAGTGAGAGCTGAACCTCTCTAGGTCTGCTTACCTCAGTGAGAGAAGGGTACTGCTTGACGCTGTAACCCCTTGGTACATTACTTGACACTATTGGTCGTGTCACACGTTATGCATCATGGTTGATCATAACAAGGCCCTCATGGCTAACAGCCATCTGGTAGCGTCCTGTGGCTCGCCAGAAAACTCTTTGGGGAGGGCAGCTTTAATTTCTGTAGTCATCATGGTGGGGATAGGGATTGGTTCATTGATATCCTCAGGAGATATGGGGTGTGAGGCCACAAGGGTGCCTAGGGCAGCAGAGATGACAGAGCGGAGGTGCTCTTTGTCAGGGTCGTCTGTAGGGATAGAAGAGTCTTTTTTGTTTCCTTCTTCTTTGTCTACTTCCTCTTCGTTGGCTTCCTCTTCTGGTGGTGGTAGTGCAGAAGTGGCAGCATGAGGGGTAGAATGATTGGATGGTGGGAGAGGAGAAGGATTGGGTTGAGGAGAAGACTGGAAGGGGTTTTCCCAGGGACACGCAGAGGGGTGGGTGGGTCCAGCTCCGGAGATTCAACGAGACGTGATGATGATGAAGTGTTGCTCAACTTAGAGCAACAAGGGTGATGTTACGCGAAGCAGTGTTCTGAGTCTTAGACCAAGGAGGAATTGCTCATGAAGAGTCCGCTCCTTGGAGTTCAAAGACAAGAGAGGAAAGATCTCAATATCCAGACACACAGCTGGAGCTCTTGGAGGACTAGAACAATGCTTGATTGCGTAGAACTAGCTAAAGGACACTATCATACTGTTACAGGTATTTAAGGATCTACCTATCGTGCACAGACCTTGCTGTGTAACAGTAGTGAACAAGAGAAAGACATATCGGAGTAGAGAGATAAGAAGATAAGAAGACAGTGACTCATGTTGAATGAGTCACGCTAGATAAGGAGAACTCAGAAGAAGATAGGAAACGAGGTGAGATAAACAGGCCGACTCTTATTGGGCAAGGGAGGGTAACCAAGGACGATCAAGAGTCAGGGAATAGTGGAAAGGAACGAAAGAAATGATGTCCAATGATGTCAACGGCAGGTTAAGGGCGTTCTCCAGGGCAATTGTAACATTACCTCTGTCATAGGCTGGAGACTCTGTGTCCAGCAACAACCTATAATGCACCTCACCCGGAATTCCCCCCAACAGCTTCAAGGTCCACCTCGCCTTCCACCATGTCAAGTGGTTCTCTATCCTGGTGGCAGTCCATCAAGTAGTGACCCAATCGTCCGCAGTATCGACATCTGTGTGAACAGGCACACTCTGCCACAGTAACTCTGGCCCTTCCGCAATGTTCGCAGCGATGATGGGGGCAGTACTCGAGAAGGTTATGGTTCTCTCCACAGAAGGAACAAGGATCATCATGGTCCTCAGTGGATGCATATGGAGGCGGAGGAGTACTCCCCTCCTCAGTTGGCAGAGCAGGAGCAGGGACTGGGAGAATGTCAGGATCGAAGTGTGGGCCATTGGTAATGATTGGATAAGGGGTACCAGGGGCTTGAACAGCGATGGAGGAATGATGGTGGGTGACAGCAGGACTGCTGGGTTCTGGACAATGACGACGAGTTGGGGAGGAGGAGTTAGATGAAGACGACGAAGCAGGGACTGGGTGTGAAGGACGACGCATCCCAGAGTGGGAGGGGATAGAGGCAACCACAATGGGTGGAGTAAGGTGTCTCTCAGGGTGAGGAAGGTTCGGTGAGAGTCCAGCCAGGTTCCATCGCTGGATTCGGGCCCACTGCTCCTGAAAGGAGTAGGGGCTGGCTCGAAACCAACTTTGGAAGGCGGTTGCCTCGACAGCGTAGTCGTCCTGTCCTTGTCTGGTCAGGGTGCGCCACCATCCACTGAAAGCAGGGAAGAGGTCCCTGGGGTGGATGGAGGCGACAGCGTCATTGAATTGGGTGTCAAGGAGGGAGCTCAGGATGCAGCGAAAAAGAGTGGCCATGCAGGCTTGCATGGCTCCAAAAAGGGTGGGGTTGGACGTGACATCGGTAATGGGGATCTGGGAAAAGAAGAGACGGAGGCGAGCAAATGAAAAGTAGATAAGTAGAAGGTTACAGGCAGCAGGGTCTCTATTTAGACTGATTCGTTCAGTGATGGTATATATAATGGGAGGGGACTCAAGGGCGGCAGAGAGGATTTCATCCTGGACCTCATCAGGGAGGAGAGAGGGAACAATGGGGGCATTAGGATGAGTGAGACCCATGGAGAGGTCATAGTCAGAATTGGTGTTGAAGACCCTGGCCATACTGGGGTTAGTCATGTCGATGGATCCGGAGGGGTTGTCCCTCAGGTCAGAGGAGGTGGTGGAAGTGGAGGCGTGAGCAGCAGCGCGAGAGGCAGAGGAAAGGTAGTTTCTGGCCATGGTTATGGGAGTTCAGATGGAGAAGGTGGAGGGATGGCTGGCCTTATAAGTAAGGAGGAGCTTGTCAGAGTGAGAAAGGTTTGACTCAGGTTTCCAGGTATTTTCCGATGAGGGCCATCCTTTCCAGGACACCAGGTACTGCCTTTTGCCTCATGGTCCTCGGTGTGAGAGGATTTGTTCTACCTCGTATTCTTCTTCGCCTTCTATCTCCTCAGGCGGTGGAGATAGGAAGTTCGGACCATGCTCCGCAGTCTCTCTATAGGTGGATAAGAGAGAGGCGTGAAACATGTCATGGATGCACCATGTGGGGGGGAGTCGGAGTGAAGGCGACCCTAAGACAGAATGTCTAGGACTGAGACGAACCAAGAGAGCCTCGAGCTAGGAGGCGGCTATAAGGGGGTTAGGTGGTCGGTCAATAGGGTGTTCGTCTATGCCTTGGTGCACAGGACGGCTATGAGGGGACAATCAATAACTCGTGGATAAAGGAGGGGAATGAGTGGAGCTCAATCTTAGGCGGGGCAGGCTTTGAGAGTCAATGCCAAGGAGAACTAGACTGGGGAGTCTAGCTGTCCAGGCGCTGTATTTATACTACTAGGTACAGCGCACAGACCATGTACTAACTACCGTATATAGCTATAGGGTACAGGGTAAGGACCAAGGGTATGACATCATAGATAGGAGGGAATACCGCCATTGGCTAGCTATAAATGGAGGGAACTAGACCATGACATCATAAGGGGGTGGCGCGATAAGGCGCGATAAGGGAGATAAGGGACCTAGACCATCAGTAGAAGTAGAAGGGGTCTAGACCGGAGAATGCCGAGGTCACGTGACTAAGGGACGTGAGACCGGCGATAACGATAAAGGAATAAGGCGGGGAAGACTAGGAATAGGGGTGAGTGCAGATAAGGGAAAACGAGCCGGACAGGGGCGCGCTCAGACATGGTTCGTAACAAGGACCTACTCTTCAATACCGGAGGACGCAACAAAAGATGAGGAGCACTCGTTAGGGGAATCCCAACAAGGACAAAACTGGTTTGTCCAGTTGGATGTCATTCATATTTATACTACTACAGGCTGTGCACAGACCAAGCTGTGTCAGGTACTATCTACGATAAGGGTTACTATACACAGTTAGAGTGTTCTCATGATCGTGTGAAAAGAAGTAGAAGACAACGGAGATTAATTACACGTGAAGATAAGAGATAAGGGCCTAGACTGGTCACATGATCTGGTCATGTGATGTGTCATGTGATCTAGTCACGTGCAAAAGCTAGGTGAAAATGAATGGATTCGTAACATGGAGGCAGTATGCCACTGGGGATATTACTTGGGTTATCTCGAAGGGTCCTTCCCTTTGAGGAGCTAGCTTCTTGGATGGATATCGGAGGTGAAGGTTCCGGTTCTCAAGCCAGACCTTATCTCCGACTTTCCATGGGGAGAAGTGAGATAAGGAGTGTTCCTTCATGATCCGTCGGGATCTTTCATGTGCCGCCAGAGCTTCTTTCCTTCCTTTCTCAATAAGAGATAAGCGATTCTCTAGGGTTGGCAGGAAGGTTTTTCCGATTGGTGGATAAGCCCTGGGTTCGTATCCCATCATCAGGAAGAAAGGGGATTGATTGGTCGATGAGTGGGTGGAGGAGTTATGGACAAACTCTGCAAGGGGGAGCAGGGAGGCCCAGGAGTTGGGTTTTCCAGAGCAGAAAATGCGTAGGTATGTTTCTAACTCCTGGTTTACCCATTCGGTTTCACCGTTGGTCTGGGGGTGATAGGCGGTGGAGAGGGCGATGTCATATTCCAGGAGGTGAGCAAGTTCCTTGGCGAATGCAGAGGCAAACTGGGGACCTCTGTCGGAGATGCACTTGTCATGTAGTCCAAATCTAGGGAAGATTCATTCAAAAAAGAGAGAGGCTACTCCTTCGGCAGTGATAGAGTCCGTGCAAGGTAGAAAAAGTGCCCCCTTTGTAAGCCCATGGTTGACCACGACCAGAACAGCAGTGAAACCAGAAGAGACTGGCAAAGAGGTGATAAGATCCAGTGAGATCTGCTGGAAGGGGCGAGTTGAGGAGGATTGGACTGGGAGGAGAGGGGGTCGAGATGGGTGGATGTTAACCTTGTTGGCCTAGCAAGTGGCACAGCCCAGGACGAAGCGTCATACCAGGGACAAGAGACCAGGCCACCAGTAATCTCGAGCTACGAGGTTCTGAGTGCAGAGGACACCAGGGTGTTCTGCAGCCGGGGAGTCATGGGACAGACAAATAACATCCAAGCAAAGTGGTTCCAGAACATAGAGGTGACCCTTATAATATAGGAGGCCTTGTTCCGTTGACCAGTCCAATGCTGATGCTCTGGGAAGGAGGGAGGATCCTTCCGCTAGGCGAGAAAGGGCCAAAGATGTGAGAGAATCAGAGGAAGTGAGGTCAGCGATCTTTGCTGTGATGGCAGTATCCAGAGACCAGACAAAGAGGTGATCAGGAAGCAGGGTGACATCCATATTATTGGCGGTGGTATTAACGTTGTACCTGTGGGATAGGGCATCAGTGGGTGCCATCTGAGTGCCAGGGAGATGGTGGAAGATGAGGTCAAAGTCCATCAGAAAAAACTGCCATCGAGCATGTCGTCTGGAGAGTTGCTGGGGCTGGTGGAAGTAGGTTAAGTTTTTGTGGTTGGTGAGCATGGTGACAGGAAGGCCAGTGCCTTGAAGATAATGTCGCCATTCTTCTAGGGCATGAATGACTGCCAGGAGTTCCCTGTCATAAACATCGTAGTTTCATTCAGCAGGGGAAAAGGTCTTGGACAGGTAGGCACAGGGTTGAAGATCTCCATTGCCATTCCGTTGCATAAGCACTGCACCAGAAGCAATGAGGAAGGCGTCCGTCATAACAAAGAATGGTTTTTCAACATTGGGCATGCAGAGTAGTGGTTTGGAGAGGAAAGAATGTTTCAGCTGGTTAAAGGACTTCTGACATTCATCAGACCATAGCCAGGGGACTTCTTTCTTGGTGAGGTTGATCAGCAGTTGAGCTACTGCCAAGAAATTAGCAATGAATTTTTGGTAGAAGTTACAGAAGCCAACAAAAGATCGGACTCCCTTCAGAGACTTGGGGGGTTCCCAGTCCTGAATAGCGGTGAGTTTGACAGGGTCCATGTGTAGTTGTCTGGATTGAATGACCAGTCCAAGGAATTCTACTTCGTTGGAGGCAAAGACACATTTTTCAAGTTTGAAGTGAAGGTCATGTTCTCGAGCATGTTATAGTACCTTCCATACTCTTTCCCAGTGGAGGTCAAGGTCGTTACCAGAGTGAATCATGAAGTTGTCCATATAAATGATTAACCATCCTTTGGCAAGGAAATCACCGAAGATGTCATTCATCATTGCCTGGAAGGTAGGTGGGGCATTGCAGAAACCAAAGAACATGACATTGGGTTCAAAGAGGCCAAAGGGGGTGATGAAGGCGGCTTTCCACCGATCTTCTGGTTTGATCAGGACATTGTTGTATCCCCAGCAAATGTCTAACTTGGTGAAAGGAGTGGACCCTTTCAATTTGTTGACAAGGTCAGAGATGCAGGGGAGTGGGTAAGCGTTTTTTACCGTGGCCGAGTTGAGGTACCTGTAATCCTGGCAGGGTCAAAGGATTCCATCTTTCTTTGGGACAAAGAAGAAGGGGGAGGCCTGTGGGGATTTAAACAGGGAGATCTTTCTGGAAGTCAAGTGTTCGTCAATGAACTCCTTGCATGCTAGGAGTTCCTTTGGATTGAGGGAGTATGCCTTGGCTACTTTGGGAATGAAATCCTCTTTTAACTCAATGGCATGGTCCCAGGGACGAGATGGGGGTAAGGAAGAACCAGTGGGTTTCTCAAAGACATCCTTATATTCTTCGAGTTCCGTGGGGAGGGTGACCTTTTCCTTGGGTTGTTCCATTGCTATCTCAATAGCAATGGTTGGCTTTCGTACATCTAGATATTGGGAGAGGTAAGGAGTGTCGGGGGAGGGAGGTGGTTCTGGGATGGAGACTACTCCAGTTTTCCAGTTAATAAGAGGATTGGCCTTTCGAAGCCAAGGGAGTCCTAGTATTACCTTTTCCTTTCCACATCTTAGAATGTAGAATTCTTTCTTTTCTTCAGTATTTCCTATCTGCAGATTGAGGACAGTCTTGTAGCAGATGATGCCTCCTTTATTGGGAGTTCCATCAACATTTGAAGCGATGACTGGGACAGTCATCCGGGTGAGAGGGAGGTTGAGCTGAAGGGCAAGATCCCTGTCTACAAAGTTACCAGTGGCCACACTGTCCACTAATGCGACTTCTTTGACGATTTGATTTCCTTCTGTGGTGCAAAGAGTTATGGGCAGTTTCATAGATCGTTCTTTGCTACCAGTATTGTACACAGAAGTGATGGTTACTTTAGGAAGGGGAGACGTCGAGGCTTCCTTCCTTTTCAAAAATCCTCCTTTACTTCATCTAACTTGGCGGATGTTACGGTCGAGGATACCCCCTCCTCTTTTTCCCCCGTTATCAATGAGGATGACTGGAATGCCGCGCTCGCACAAGACTGCTCCCCGGCAGAGTGGCACCAATACTTCTGTTTCTCTCCATCTCCTGTGCCAACCACTGCCTTCTAGGCAGTGCTACTTATTTATGACTTGTTTCTTGTCACAGACACTGCCCTCCTCGGCTATGCTCTCTCACGCATAGCCTCATAGTTCCTTTTATATTACTGACTCGTTATGACTCAATAGTGCCTGCCCTACACTAGTTCAAGCGGAGCTTGAACTCGTTACGATACCCTATATAAACCTCTCTCTCCCATATTTGTATCTCTAACCTTGATCTACACAATACCACGTAGTTTCAAGTCTGTTGGTTGATTCTTTCTACCTCATCCTCTAGCCTAAGCCAGGCCTTAGACTTCCTCAATGTTGTTGCCATCCTTGTTGTCAAGGGCTGCCCCTACCCCTAGGTGGGGAACTTCTGTCAGTGAGAGCTGAACCTCTCCAGGTCTGCTTCTAGGATATCATCCTATGCCACCTGCATTGAAGGGAGTCTCGGAGACTTCCTGCCACGGCCGCTGTCGTCTACAGCCATCACTCACACCCAGTGAGAGAAGGGTACCGCTTAACGCTGTAACCCCTTGGTACATCACTTGACACTACTGGTCGTGTCATGCGTTAATGCATCACGGTTGATCATAACAAAAGATCAAGGTTTTCTTTTCCTAGTGCTCTCCACGCCTAGGTTTCTACTCCCCTCCTCATCATTGTTGCTCTAAGTTGAGCAACACCTCGTCGTTATCACATCTCGTTGAATCTCTGGAGCAGGACCTACCAACTCCTCTGCTCGTCTGTGGGAAAACCCCTTCCAGTCTTCTCCCCGCCCCCATACCTCTCCCCTTCCACCATTCAACTGCTCTACTCCCCGTGCCCCTACCTCAGTGTTACCACCACCTGAGGAAGAAGCAAACAAGGAAGATAGTAACAGTGAAGAAGGAGAAGAAGTAGGGGATGACTCTCTTCCTCCCCTAGATGATGAAAGCAGAGACAACCTTAGCTCTGCCATCTCCAACGCCTTAGGAGCACTTGTTGCATCTCACCCTATACCCTTGGAAGATATCGACGAGCCCATCCCTATGCCTGTCCACACCAGTATGACTATCAAAATCAAAGCTGCCCTCCCTGAAGAGTTTTCCGGCGAGCCGCAGGATGCTACCAGATGGCTGCTAGCAATGAGGGCTTACCTCGCCCTTCACAACCACTGGGCGGAGTCCACCAAAGTGGTGGTACTCCTCAATTGTATGACCAAAGGCCGTGGAAAAGCCTTTGCTGAGTCTTGGCTCACCAAGATAGTCATCAACAAAGTACCAGATGACCAGTTTACCCTCAAGAAGATCAGTGACTCCTTCTTGACAACATTCTCCCCCTATAACTCAGCCTCCCAAGCTTGTGTCGAGCTCGGATCCCTAAACCAGGATACCCGTGACCCCAAAGGATTCAAAAAGTTCATATCCAACTTTTCCCTCCTCTCTACCAGATCTCAGATCACCAATGTCCACACCCTCTCTGAATGGTTTCTTAGAGGTTTAGATAGCAAGATCACGGAGCAACTTACTCTCTCTGGGATCCTCAAAACTGCTAAAACCATCGAGGAACTCTTCACTAAGGCATCTGAGATCGAAGGAGGACTCAAACAAATCTGGTTACTCCGATGCAGACCTCATACCTCTTATGGAGGATCTTCCTCCCGGAGGGATCCCAATGCCATGGACATAGACCGCCTCACTCTTGAACCCAGAGAGTGAGCCCGTTTATTCTGAGAAAGGAGATGCTTCATCTGTAAGAAGCAAGGCTGTTCTATCAAACGTCATCCAGGGTATACCCCCAACATTAAGAAGCAGACTTTGACCTTGACAGTCCAAGTACGGATGGTACAGGCTACCACTCCACCTTCTACCCCTAAAGATGTCATGGTCAACGTTGACCCATACGACATGATTGCCAAGTCTAAAGGTTATGACAAGGCACAACTCATCAAAGCGATCAACGCTGTGTTCGATCCTGCCAAAGATGAAGATGGGAACTCTATCTGGGAAGCCGATGAAGACGATCCTAGGATGGTATACGAAGTCGAAGACATTCATCTTCTCGAAGATGATGCCTTGAACCTCGTCCAAACTGGAAAGGATTTTTAGAAGGAGAACCAGGACCGGCGTCTGGACCCTCGGTTACGATTGCTCCTGTATTTATTGCTGGAATGAAGGCTAGTTCTATTCACCTTCCAGTCACCATTATTTCCAGCAAGAATCCGGGGCAAAATGTCGGCATCACCGCGTTGATCGATAGTGGAGCTACTGGATGCTTCATCAATCGTCGCATCATCAATCAACATCATATTCCCACTTCCCCTCTTCCTTGCCCCGTTAAAGCCCAGAACGTTGACAGTACTCTCAACAAAGCTGGCGACATCACCCATAAAGCTCGACTAGTCATTGACTATGGGGGCATCATGGAACAATGAACGTTCCTTGTCCTTGGACAGGGCAAGGACGACCTCCTTCTAGGCCTCCCATGGCTAAGATTGATGAACCCCAAGATCTCATGGTGGGATGGGAAAGTGGAGCTTTCCCCAGAAGAGTACAACAACACTCAGGATGATCACCCCCGGTCTCACCATCAATGCTACCTCGCCAATTTTCTTGGTAAGGGAGAGGAAGCCGACATCTCTCGAAGCCTTTACAACAAGTATCTATGCTACTCGACGCCTCTGAATTGTAAAGGTCTCCTCGGACATTCTATGTTGAACGCTCCTGGTTCTCCACCATTTGTGGAGCTGGCCCGGACTATGTTGTCCACCACTATTGCCCAACAGGCTGGCTCGGAGGCAGTTACCCTCCCTGACGCCTACTCCTCCTTCTCCGACATGTTTTCCAAAGAAGGAACCATCAAATTACCCCTATCCCGACCGTATGATCATATGATTGAACTCTCTGACTCTTTTATCCTGAAAAGAGCAAAGAACTATCCCCTTAACCTGGCCGAACTCAAGGCCTGCCAGGAGTTCGTCGATGAAAATCTGAAATCTGGAAAGATTTCCCCTTCCAAATCCCCCCAGGTGTCCCTCTTCTTCTTTGTCCAGAAGAAGGATGGCAAAAAGCTTTGTCCTTGCCAGGACTATCGCTACCTTAACTCCCATACGATCAAGAATGTGTATCCCCTCCCCCTCATCTCCGACCTTATCAACAAACTTAAGGGTTCTTCCCTCTTCACGAAGTTTAACGTACGTTGGGGATACAACAATATCTTGATCAAGAAGGAGGACCGCTGGAAGGCTGCATTCATCACCCCCCTCGGCCTCTTTGAGCCAAATGTCATGTTCTTCAGCATGTGTAATTCGCCAGCAACATTCCAACATTTCATGAATGATCACTTCGGCGATTATATCACTGAAGGATGGTTGATCATTTATATGGATGACCTCCTTATCCAGTCTGTCACCGACCCCTCTCTCCATGAGGAACATGTGCACAAAGTACTACAGCACATCCGCGAACTCTCCATGTACCTCAAACTCGAGAAATGTACCTTCTTGACCAAGGAGGTGGAGTACCTCGGTATGGTCATCAGTGGCGAGGGAGTCAAGATGGATCCAACCAACTCAAAGCCATCGCGGACTGGTCCACCCCATTCTCCTCCGTAAAAGAAGTCCAGTTGTTCCTTGGCTCCTGCAACTTCTACCGTCGCTTTATCCCCTTCTTTTCGGATATCGCTCAGCCCCTCATCGACCTCACAAAGAAGAGTGTTTCCTTTGCATGGTCCCCAGCCTGTGATGCTGCTGTAGTATCACTCCATCAGGCCTTTCTGTCCAAACCAGTGTTGGCTTTTCCAGACACCTCCTGGCCCTTTACCCTCATGATGGACGCTTCCTTGACAGCCTCCAGAGGGGTGCTAATGCAACCTGATTCCAACGGAGACCTCCACCCGTGTGGGTATCTCTCCTGGTCTTTCTCCCCGGCGGAACGAAACTATGATATCTATGATCGCGAACTTCTCGTGGTCATCCACGGTCTTGAAGAATGGTGGCAATACCTGATGGGTTCCACCCACCCTGTCACGGTTCTTATGGATCACAAGAACCTCACCTACTTCAAAGACCCCCATAAACTCTCCCGGCGCCAGGCATTGTAGAGACCGGTACGTCTCTACGGTTGTATTGGTCATTATTTTACCCCTTTACATATCCCTTTTATCTTCCATTACACCCGTTTTGCACCCCACCCCAATTCCCAGTGGAGACCGTCGAAGACCGGTGCCCGACCACTATCGGTCTACTCGGTCTACCCGGTCTATCTGTCTGTTTCTTTTATCTTTTAACACTTTGACTTCACCTTGTTACTTATCATTTTCCTTTCCATTTCCTACGAATCGATTTGTCTTCATTTCGGACTAGAAACAACATATCCTTGGTTACTGATCCGACCGG
>JBBPKR010000293.1:0-12644 GCA_038089375.1 Pseudoaustroboletus valens | reverse complement strand
CAACCGCCCACTCTAGGACGCGTCGTCCTTCACACCCAGTCCCTCCTTCGTCGTCTTCGTCTGGCTCCCCCTCCCCAACTCGTCGTCGCCGTTCACAACCCAGCAGCCCTGCCGTCTCCCGTCGTCGTTCCTCCCTCGCTGTTCAGACCCCTGGGTCCCCTTATCCTGTCCTTGCCTCAGTCCCTCGCTTCAACTCTGACACTCTCCCAGTCCCTCCTCCTGCTCTGCCAGCCGAGGAGGGGAATACTCCTCCACCTCCGTATGCGCCCACTGAGAACCATGACGACCATTGTTCTTTCTGTAGAGAGGACCATCACCTTCTCGAGCAGTGCCCCCATCATTGCTGCGAACATTGTGGAAGGGCCGGAGTTACAGTGGCTGAGTGTGCCTGCTCACACCGATGTCAATACTGCGGACGACTGGGCCACTACTCGATGGACTGCCCACAGGATAGTGAACCACTCGACGTGGCGGAAGGCGAGGTGGACCTCGAAGCTGTTGGGGGGAATTCCAGGTGAAGTGCATTATAAGTTGTTGCTGGACACAGAGTCTCCAGCCTACGATGGAGGTAATGTTACAGTTGCCGTGGAGAACGCCCTCAACTTGCCCTTGTCGTCGTTGGACATCGTTTCTTTCATTCCTTTCCATTATTCCCTAACCCTTGATCGTCCTTGGTTACCTTCCCTTGTACGATAAGAGTCAGTCTCTTCGTCTCACCTCATTTCCTATCTTCTTATCCAGTGTGACTCATTCAACATGAGTCACTACCTCCTTATCTCCTTATCATCTTATCTTTCTTATCTCTCCGTCCCGTTTTGCTCTCCTCTCGTTCTCTACTGTTAATACAGCTTGGTCTGTGCACTCAAGGTCGATCCTTAAATACCCGTAGCAGTACGATCATGTTCTTTAGCTAGTTCTACGCAATCAAGCGTTGTTCTAGTCCTCCGAGAGCTCCAGCTGTGTGTCTGGATATTGAGACCCTTTCCCTCCTGTCTTTGAACTCCAAGGAGCGGTCTCTTCATGAGTGATTCCTCCTTGGCCTAAGACTCAGAACGCCGCTTCGCGTAACAACCTGCGTCGAAGGGAGTCTCGGAGACTTCCTGCCACGGCCGCTGTCGTCTACAGCCGTTGCTCACCTCAGTGAGAGAAGGGTACCGCTTGACGCCATAACCCCTTGGTACATCACTTGACACTACTGGTCGTGTCACACGTTACGCATCACAGTTGATCATAACAAAAGATCAAGGTTATCTTTTCCTAGTGCTCTCCACGCCTAGGTTTCTATCCCACTTGTCACCACCCCCGTTGCTCTATGTTGAGCAACATCCTACGTCATGACGTCTCGTCGAATCTCTGGAGCAGGACTCACCAACTCCTCTGCTCGACCGTGGGAAAACCCATTCCAATCCTCTCCTCGACCACACCCCTTCTCACTTCCACTGTCTAGTCATCCTACTCCCCACATCACTTCCTCTGCTCTACCTCCACCTGAGGAGGAAGCAAACAAGGAAGATGCAAACAAGGAAGACAAGGAAGAAGGAGGAGACATAGGAGAAGACTCAGTCCTTCCCACCGATGACTCCACCAGAGACCACCTCAGCGCTGACATCTCCGCAGCCCTAGGAACCCTTGCAGCCTCCCATCCCATACCACCGGAGGACATCGATGAACCTATCCCCATCCCCATCCCCACCTCTACTAGAATAACAACGGAAATTAAAGCTGCCCTCCCCAAAGAGTTTTCCGGTGAGCCACAGGACGCTACCAGATGGCTGCTAGTGATGAGGGCCTACCTCGCCCTCCATAACCATTGGACAGAGTCCACCAAGGTGGTGGTGCTCCTTAACCGTATGACCAAAGACTGTGGAAAAGCCTTTGCTGAGTCTTGACTCACCAAGATCGTCGTCGACAAAGTACCTGATGAACAGTTTACCCTCAAGAAGATCAGTGATTCCTTCTTAATGACTTTCTCCCCATATGACTCAGCCTCCCAAGCCCGTGTCAAACTCGGATCCCTAAACCAGGATACCCGTGACCCCAAAGGATTCGAAAAGTTCATCTCGAACTTTTCCCTCCTCGCCACGAGATCTCAGATCACTGATGTTCATGCCCTCTCTGAATGGTTCCTCAGAGGATTGGATAGCAAGATTGCGGAGCAACTTACTCTCTCCGGGATCCTCAAAACTGCTAAAACCATTGAAGAACTATTCACTAAGGCATCTGAAATCGAAGAAGGACTCAAACGAATCTGTTTACTCCGATGCGGTCCCCATACCTCCTATGGAGGAACCTCTTCCTCCTGACGAGATCCCAATGCCATGGATGTAGATCGCCTCACTCTCAAACCTGGAGAGCAAGCTTGTCTATTCCGAGAAAGGAGATGCTTCATCTGTAAGAAACAAGGATGTTCTATCAAACAACACCCCGGGTACACCCCAAACGTAAAGAAGCGGACTTCGACCTTGACGGTCCAAGTACAGATGGTACAGGCTACCACTCCACCTTCTCCCCCCAAGGATGTCGTGGTCAATGTTGACCTGTACGACATGATTGCCAAGTCAAAAGGATATGACAAGGCACAACTCATTAAGGCAATCCACACAGTATTCAATTCCGCCAAAGACGAAGATGGGAACTCTATTTGGGACGCCGATGAAGACAATCCGAGGATGGTCTACGAAGTAGAGGACATTCATCTTCTGGAAAATGATGCCTCTGACCTCGTCCAAACCGGAAAGGATTTTTAGAAGGAGGGCCAGGACCGGCATCTGGACCCTCGGTTACGATTGCTCCTGTATTTATTGCTGGAATGAAGGCTAGTTCTATTCGCCTTCCAGTCACTATTATTTCCAGCAAGAATCCAGAGCAAAACGTCGGCATCACCGCTTTGATCGACAGTGGAGCTACTGGATGCTTCATCAATCGTCGCATCATCAACCAACATTATATCCCCACGTTCCCCCTTCCTAGACCAGTTAAAGCCCAGAATGTTGACGGTACTCTCAACAAAGCTGGCGACATCACCCATAAAGCCCGACTAGTCATCAACTATGGCGGCATCATGGAACAATGAATGTTCCTTGTCCTTGGACAGGGCAAGGATGATATGCTTCTCGGCCTCCCCGGGCTGAGATTGATGAACCTGAAGATCTCATGGCAGGACGGGAAAGTGGAACTTTCCCCAGAAGACTACAACAATACTTGGGACGACCACCCTCGATCCCATCATCAACACTACCTCGCAAACTTCCTTGGCAAGGAAGAGGAAGCTGATATATCCCAGTGCCTTTACAACAAATATTTACGCTACTTGACGCCTCTGAATCGTAAAGGGCTCCTAGGACGTTCTATGTTGAATGCACCCGGGTCTCCACCATTTGTGGAGCTTGCACGGACTATGTTGTCCACCACTATCGCCCAACAGACTGGCTCAGAGGCTGTCACCCTCCCTGACGCCTATTCTTCCTTCTCTGATGTGTTTTCCGAAGAAGGCACCACCAAGCTACCCCCATCACAACCATATGACCATATGATCGAACTCTCTGACTCTTTTATCCTGAAAAAAGCAAAGAACTACCCTCTCAATCTGGCTGAACTTAAGGCCTGCCAGGAGTTCATCGATGAAAACCTGAAATCTGGCAAGATTTCCCCCTCCAAGTCTCCTCAGGCGGCCCTCTTCTTCTTCGTCCAAAAGAAGGATGGCAAGAAGCTGTGTCCTTGTCAGGACTACAGATACCTGAACTCCCACACGATCAAGAATGCGTATCCCCTTCCCCTCATCTCTGATCTTATCGACAAACTAAAAGGGTCCTCCCTTTTCACCAAGTTTGACGTACGATGGGGGTACAACAATATCTTGATCAAGAAGGAAGACTGATGGAAAGCTGCGTTCATCACTCCTCTCGGCCTCTTCAAGCCCAATGTCATGTTCTTCGGCATGTGTAATTCACCGGCAACATTCCAATGTTTCATGAATGATCACTTTGGCGATTATATCGCTGAAGGGTGGTTGATCATTTATATGGACGATCTCCTTATACACTCCGTCACCGACCCTTCCCTTCACGAAGAATGGGTGCGCAAGGTTCTCCAGCGCATCCGGGAACTCTCCATGTACCTCAAACTCGAGAAATGTACCTTCTCGGCCAAGGAAGTGGAATACCTCGGCATGGTAGTTAGCGGTGACGGGGTAAAGATGAATCCCACCAAACTTAAAGCCATTGCGGACTGGTCCGCCCCGTTCTCCTCAGTCAAAGAAGTCCACTCATTCCTCGGCTTCTGCAACTTCTATCGTCGCTTTATCCCGTCCTTCTTGGATATCGCTCGACCCCTCATCGACCTCACGAAGAAGAGTAATTCCTTCGCCTGGTTGCCGGCCTGTGATGCCGCTGTGGCATCACTCTGTCAGGCCTTCCTGTCCAAACCAGTATTGGCTTTCCCGGACACCTCCAAACCCTTCATCCTCATGACGGACGCCTCTTTGACGGCCTCTGGTGGGGTGTTGATGCAACCGGACTCCAATGGAGACCTCCACCCATGTGGATACCTCTTCCGTTCCTTCTCCCTGGCAGAACGGAACTATGATATATATGACCACGAACTCCTCACAGTCATCCATGGTCTAGAAGAGTGGCACCAGTATCTAATGGGCTCCGCTCACCCTGTCATGGTTCTTACGGATCACAAGAACCTTACCTATTTCAAAGACCCTCGAAAACTCTCCTGGCAGCAGGCATGCTGGCTACTTTTCCTCCAGGACTTTGATCTGTCCTATCGTGCTGTCCCCGGCACCCAGATGGGTCCTGCGGACGTGCTATCCCAGAAGGATTCCATGGATACCTCCACGGACAACGCCGATGTACAGCTCCTGCCCGATAATGCCTTTACACATCATCTCAATGCCATCGACCTTTCCCTCATGGAACAAATCAAGGAGTCCTCCCCGTCTGATCCACTCGTTGTAAAGTTCCTAATTTGCCTGAGGGATGCTAGGGGATGCAAGATCAGAAGTCCTGAGCAAAATAAGGGTAAGAGGAAGCGAGTATGATTGCCCCAAAAGGGACTCTAATGGATGGGTAAGTCGATGAAGAAGACCTCCGAGCTCTTTCAGAGTAGGCCGGAGAGAGGAAGAACAAGACCGGGCGTGAGACCTTTGGAGACCAGAAGACCAGTCTGAGGAGGAGCATTAGATGATGCGGTGGGAGCGACGAGTAGATTGAGAAGAATGTGGACGGTGGTCGTTGACAGTAACGGTAACGGTAACGGTACGGTAGAATCGGTCATAGTGAGCCCAAAAGGGAGCTTCCCTTTCCAAAAACCTAAGTACAAACATTTATAGTCTGGGTATGCCCAGACCCTTAACTATGACCTAACGAACTCTAGCGAAGTCAAGTGAGAACTGAAGGGTGGAACAGAAACGTTTCAGCTATGACAGCCGATCAATACTAAGTAAGACCCAATAGAGCCGGTCGGATCAGTAACCAAGGATATGTTGTTTCTAGTCCAAAACGAAGACAAATCGATTTGTAGGACATGGAAAGGAAAATGATAAGTAACAAGGGGAAGTCAAAGTGTTAGAAGATAAAAGAAATGGACGGGTAGACCAGGTAGACCGATAGAGGTCGGGCACTGGTCTTCGACGGTCTCCCCTGGGAATTGGGGTGGGGTGTGAAACAGGTGTAATGGAAGATAAAAGGGGTATGTAAAGGGTTATGATAATGAGGGATACGACTGTAGAGACGTACTGGTCTCTACATCGTCCTCACTTATCTGAAGGAACTTCACTCGGAGTCTCCTTCTCTCCCCCTCTGCTCCTCTCCATCGGACTGGATTTACTCTGAGGGATGACTCTATTTCCATTCCCGGCTGTATGTCCCTGACCCAGCGCGCCCTCGCCTTGTCGAGGATGCACATGGCTCCCCTTCGGGCGGTCACGGTGGTCATCTCCGTACCCTTGCCCTTCTCTCTAAAGATTACTGGTGGCCTGGTATGGCTACCTTCGTCCGCAAATATGTCGCCAGGTGTGCCGTTTGTCAGGCCAACAAGGTGCAAACCCACCCTACCATTCCCCCTTCCATCCTGTTGGTAGTCCACACTTTCCGCCCGTTTTCCCACCTCTCTGTGGACCTTGTCACAGACCTCCCTCCCGTCCGTGGCCATGATTCTATCATGGTTGTGGTCGACCATGGCCTTAGTAAGGGGGTAATTCTCGCCCCTTGCTCTAAAACCATTGATGCTGCCAGCATCGCTGACCTCTTTTTCCATCACGTATTCAAACGCTTCGGACTCCACGACAAACTCATCTCTGATCGTGGCCCACAATTCGCCTCCACTTTCGCTAGAGAGCTTGCCAAACTCGCTGGTTACGATTTGGCTCTCTCTACCGCTTATCACCCCCAATCTGACGGGCAAACCGAACGCTACAACCAGGAGTTAGAAACCTATCTCCGCATCTTCTGTCAAGGTCAGCCTATGAAATGGCTCAATCTACTCCCCTGGGCTGAGTTCTCCCATAACTCTGCCATTCACTCCTCCACCAACAAGTCCCCGTTCTCCCTTCTCTATGGCTTTGAACCCTGTTCCTACCCCCCTCTTGGGAAAACCTACATCCCGGCACTAGAACAACGCCTCTCTCTTCTCGAAACTGCTCGAAAAGAAGCAGAAGCCTCCCATCAACTCGCTCAACTCAAAATGAAAGAGCAAGTTTTCTCTCAGTTCAAACCCTGGAATGTCAGAGATAAGGTCTGGCTTGATGCCAAGAACCTGAAACTCCAAGTCCCCAACCAAAAATTGTCCCCAAAACGAGTTGGACCACTAGAAATCACTCAAGTAGTGTCTTCTGTGGCATTTCGACTCAAACTTCCCCCACAATGGAAGATCCATGACGTCTTCCACGCCTCCCTCCTCTCCTCCTATAACAAGACCCCAGAACATGGACCAAACTTCTCCCAACCCCCTTCCAAACTTATCGGATTGGAAGAAGAATTCACCATGGAATCCATTATCAATCACTGCGGAGCTCCGTCATGGAGGCAGTACCTCGTGCACTGGACCAGCTATCCGGCTTCTGAATGAATGTGGGAACCTGAACACCACCTTACTAATGCCAAGACCATCCTGCTGGCATATAAAAAAGCGAACAAATTATAGCGGAGTTCAAACCACTCTTGTTCTCCTATGGCCATCATCCCTCACTCTTACCTGTCCATCCACGCCGCCCTTGCCTCCCTCACCCCTTCCTCTCGCCGTATCCTCTATGCCTCGCTTGTCGAGGACAGAGAAACCTTGGTTGCGTTATGCACCACTCCAGAGTTCACATTGGACCTCATCATCACCTCCCTCATCTGTAGTTACCTCCAACTCGCCGGGCTTTGATCCCTTTTCTCCCGGGCCGCCTGGCAGTCGCCAGGTGCTTTTGTTGCTGAGCACTCCAACCCCTACTCCCCCGAGTCTGCCAATACCCTTCCCCTTATTACCAATGTCATCGCTGAGCTTAGACTCGCGTTCCTCGACGCCCTCTTCAATGCGGGGTTTGATCTCGCCCTCACCCAACTTAACCGCCCCCTCCTCCATCACCTCCCCTCCCCCATTGTCGAGTCATTCATCAACAACGAGTCCCTTCCCTCCAGGCGTTTTCAGGAGTTCCTGGAGGACCTTCTTCAACTTGGTCCTGGAGGAGTTCGAGGAGTCAACGTTGAGGGACTTGTGGATGGAGTCAACGCCGACAGCCCTACAACTACTGGCAATGGTGGCAGCGAGCCGCCTCCCTCTGCCTCCCCATCCTCCGACTCCTCCTCCATCCCCGCTCTCAGCACCGACTCCGACGCCACCCACGTCGAGTCCTCTACCCCCATACCTCCCGCAACTCCTCCCGCGGTACGCTGCGCCTACCACCAACGAGAATCTCGCCCTATCCCCCCTCCTGCAGTCGCCAGTGATTCCTCAGCTACCCCTTCACTGGGAAGTGGGACTTGCCCAAGCTCCCCTCCAACTGTGGCATGGCTACACCCTCGTGCCCCTCCTCCCGCCTATGTTCCTACCACAGCCACAGGTAGCCCCGGACCCATGGTGGGTCACCCCTACCCCACCAACTCCCGGGATGTCACTTCTCCCCGCGCCACCCGCCATCGCTGCTTCGTCTGCAATTGATATGGACACTTCCGTATCAATTGCCCCTTCTACATTTGTCCATTCTGCGAGGCCTGCTCTCCTGGACACACACAGCGGGACTGCACCTGGCGCCCTACCACCTGTGACTAATGCAGCGAACTGTCCCATTTCCCTCCCTCCTCCTCTTGCCTGAACATCAACGAGGCAATGAACAATGGATGGGGACCCTGGGCCGAAGGAAGTTGGGGAGCTGAGTTGGATTGATGCTGGGCATCAACCTTACGACGGAGGTAATGTGATGGTTGAGGATACCCCCTCCCCTTTTTCACCTATTATCAACGAGGACGACTGGAATGTGGTGCTCACGCAAGACTGCTCCCTGGCGGAGTGGGATCAATACTTCCGTTTCTCACCCTCTCCTGTGCCGACCACTGCCTTCTAGGCAGTGTTACCTATTTATGACTCGTTTCTTGTCACAGACACTGCCCTCCTCGGATATGCTCTCTTGCACATAGCCTCATAGTTCCTTTTATATCACTGACTCGATATGACTCGTAGTGCCTGCCCTATACTAGTTCAAGCTCCGCTTGAACTCGTTACGATACAGTATATAAACCCCTCTCCCTCATATTTGTATCTTTAACCTTGATCTACACAATACCACGTAGTTTCAAGTCTGTTGGTTGATTCTTTCTACCTCATCCTCTCTTAGCCAGGCTAAGACTTCCTCAACATTGTTGCCGTTCTTGTCGTCGAGGGCTGCTTCTATCCCTAGGTAGGGAACCTCTCCAGGTCTGCTTCTAGGACATCATCCTACGCCACCTGTGTTGAAGGAAGTCTCAGAGACTTCCTGCCACAGCTGCTAGCGTCTCTAGCCGTCGCTCACCCCAGTGAGAGAAGGGTACCGCTTGATGCCATAACCCCTTGGTACACCACTTGACACTACTGGTCGTGTCACACGTTACGCATCACAGTTGATCGTAACAAAAGATCAAGGTTATCTTTTCCTAGTGCTCTCTATGCCTAGGTTTCTACCCCATCCGTCGCCATCCCTGTTGCTCTAAGTTGAGCAACACTTCGTTGTCATCACATCTCGTTGAATCTCCGGAGCAGCACCTACCAACTCCTCTGCTTGTCCTTGGGAAAACCCCTTCCAGTCGTCTCCTCGGAACAACCCCCCTCTTCTCCCGCCATCTAACCACTCTACACCTTGTACTACCACTTCTGCGCTACCACCACCAGAAGAAGAAGACTCTTCTATCCCCATAGACGACCCTGACAGAGATCACCTCCGCTCCATCATCTCTGCTGCTCTAGGCACCCTTGCAGCCTTCCATCCCATACCTCCTGAGGATATCAACGAACCCATCCCCATCCCCACTACGATGACCACCGAAATTAAGGCTGCCCTCCCCGAAGAGTTTTCTGGCGAGCCGCAGGACACTACCAGATGGCTGCTAGTGATGAGGGCTTATCTCGCCCTCCACAATAATCGGATGGAGTCTACAAAAGCCATAGTACTCCTCAGCCGCATGACCAAAGGTTGAGGAAAGGCCTTTGCTAAGTCTTGGCTCACCAAGATCATTGTCGACAAGGTGTCAGACGACCAATTCACCATCAAGAAGATCAGTGACTCTTTCTTGACAACCTTCTCCCCATACAACTTGGCCTCCCAAGCCTGTGTTGAACTCGGATCCCTGAACCAGGATACCCGCGACCCCAAAGGATTTGAAAAGTTCATCTCCAACTTTTCCCTCCTCTCTACCAGATCCCAGATCACCGACGTCCATGCCCTCTCTGAATGGTTCCTCAGAGGTTTAGATAGCAAGATTGCAGAGCAACTCACTCTTTCCGGGATCCTCAAAACTGCTAAAACCATTGAGGAACTCTTCACCAAGGCGTCTGAGATCGAAGGAGGACTTAAACAAATCCGATTACTCCGACACGGACCCCATATCCCTTACAGAGGATCTTCCTCCCAAAGGGATCCCAACGCCATGGACATAGACCGCCTCACTCTTGAACCAGGAGAGCGAGCCCGTCTCTTCTGAGAAAGGAGATGCTTTATCTGTAAAAAGCAAGGGTGCTCTACCAAATGCCACCCTGGGTATGCTCCCAATGTTAGGAAACGGGCTTCGACCTCGACGGTCCAAGTATGGATGGTACAAGCTACTACTCCACCCCCCCTAAAGACGTCATGGTCAATGTTGACCCATATGACATGATTGCCAAGTCAAAAGGATATGACAAAGCACAACTCATTAAAGCGATCGATGCTGTGTTCGATCCTGTCAAAGACGAGGACGGGAATTCTATCTGGGAAGCTGATGAAGATGATCCTAGGATGGTCTACGAAGTAGAGAATATTCATCTTCTTGAAGATGATGCCTCTGACCTCATCCAAACTGAAAAGGATTTTTAGAAGGAGGGCCAGGAACGGCATCTGGACCCTCGGTTATGATTGCTCCTGTATTTATTGCTGGAATGAAGGCTAGTTCTATTTGCCTTCCAGTCACCATTATTTCCAGCAAGAACCTGGAGCAAAACATTGGCATCACCGCCTTGATCGATAGTGGAGCCACTGGATGCTTCATCAATCGTCACATCATTAATCAACATCACATCCCCACTTCCCCTCTTCCCAGACCAGTTAAAGCCCAGAACGTTGATGGTACTCTCAACAAAGCTGGCAACATCACCCATAAAGCCTGACTAGTCATCAACTATGGTGGCATTATGGAACAATGAACATTCTTGGTCCTGGGACAGGGCAAGGATGACCTCCTTCTGGGCCTCCCATGGCTGAGATTGATGAACCCAAAGATCTCATGGCGGGATGGGAAAGTGGAGCTTTCCCCAGAAGACTACAACAACACTTGGGATGACCACCCCCGGTTTCACCATCAGCGCTACCTTGTGAACTTCCTTGGTAAAGGAGAGGAAGCCGACATCTCTTGAAGCCTTTATAAAAAGTATCTATGCTACTCGACACCTCTGAATTGTAAAGGTCTCCTTGGACGTTCTATGTTGAACGCTCCCAGTTCTCCACCATTTGTGGAACTTGCCCGGACTACGTTGTCCACCATCATCGCCCAATAGGCTGGCTCGGAGGTGGTCACCCTCCCTGATGCCTACTCCTCCTTCTCTGATGTGTTTTCCAAAGAGGGCACCACCAAACTACCCCCGTCCTGACCATATGACCATACAATCAAACTCTCCAACTCTTTTGTCCCGAAAAGAGCAAAGAACTATCCCCTTAACCCAGCCGAACTCAAGGCCTGCCAGGAGTTTGTTGATGAAAACTTAAAATCTGGAAAGATTTCCCCTTCCAAATCCCTGCAGGCTTCTCCCTTCTTCTTCATCCAGAAGAAGGATGGCAAGAAGCTCCGTTCCTGTCAGGATTATCATTACCTCAATTCCCATACAATCAAGAACATGTATCCCCTCCCCCTCATTTCCGACCTTATTGACAAACTTAAGGGTTCTTCCCTTTTCACAAAGTTTGATATCCGCTGGGGATACAACAATATCTTGATCAAGAAGATGGACCACTGGAAGGCGGCTTTCATCACTCCTCTGGGCCTCTTCGAGCCTAATGTCATGTTCTTTGGCATGTGTAATTTACCAGCGACATTTCAACAATTTATGAATGATCACTTTGGCGATTACATTGCCAAGGGTTGGTTGATCATTTACATGAACGACCTCCTTGTCCACTCTGTTACTGATCCTTCCCTCCACGAGGAACATGTGCGCAAAGTCCTTCAGTGCATCCGCGAACTCTCCATGTACCTCAAGCTCGAGAAGTGTGCCTTCTTGGCCAAGGAGGTGGAATACCTCAGGATGGTTGTCAGTGGTGAGGGAGTTAAAATGGACCCGACCAAACTCAAAGCAATTGCTGATTGGTCCGCCCCGTTCTCCTCTGTCAAAGAAGTCCGGTCATTTCTTGGCTTCTGCAATTTCTATCGCTGCTTTATCCCTTCCTTCTCGGATATCGCCCATCCACTCATCGACCTCACGAAGAAGAGTGTTTCCTTCACCTGGTCCCCGGCCTGTGATGCTGCAGTAGCATCGCTCCGACAGGCCTTTTTGTCCAAGTCAGTGTTGGCTTTTCTGAACACCTCCAAACCCTTTACCCTCATGACGGATGCTTCCTTGATAGCTTCCAGATGGGTGCTGATGCAGCCCGACTCTAATGGAGATCTCCACCCGTGTGGCTACCTCTCCCGTTCCTTCTCCCTGGCAGAGCGGAACTATGATATCTATGACCGAGAACTCCTTGCAGTCATCCACGGTCTTGAGAAGTGGCGGCAATACCTGATGGGTTCTGCCCACCCTGTCATGGTTCTTACGGATCACAAGAACCTCACCTACTTCAAGGACCCTCGAAAACTCTCCCAATGCCAGGCATGCTGGCTCCTTTTCCTCCAGGACTTCGACCTGTCCTATCACACTGTCCCAGGCACCCAAATGGGTCCTGCAGATGCCCTATCCAGGAAGGATTCTGAGGATACCTCCTCAGACAATGCAGATAA
>JBBPKR010000287.1:0-12709 GCA_038089375.1 Pseudoaustroboletus valens | reverse complement strand
CACTACTAGGATGGCATTGAACCCATCGACTTCAGGAAAGCCGGTCATGAAATCGGCGGCTACGTCTTCCCAGGGTCCTTTTGGTATTTCCAATGGCGCTAAAAGTCCTGCAGGGGCGTAGTTGGCAGGCTTCATGCGGGCGCATCTTTCACACGTTTTACAATAATTTACAATATCTTGCCGATGGCCCGGCCATTTGTAATAGCGGGTGAGCAATTCCGCGGTCTTTTCAGCTCCCTTGTGCCCGGCTAGTGGGTGATCGTGATAACGAGTGATTACCTCCTGGCGGAGGTGTGGGGGTACCCATATTTTATTGTCGTACATCCAGGTACCAAGTTTATCCACACTACCGTCGGGATTTCGTACGGATTCGTGTGCTTGCAAAATTCGCTCAAATAGGCTCTTTTCGGTGCCTACTTGTGCGATGACTTTTTCTGGGGGAATGAATGTGACATCCCGGTTATCGTTTTCTATGCCGATGGCGTGATCTTCTTGTCTAGACAAGGCATCGGCTTTTCCCATGGAAGTACCGGGTTTGTTGATCAATCGATAATCAAATCTAGATAAATACTGAGCCCATCGGGCTTGTCGTCGACTTAGATTTTGCGATGTTATAAAATACTGGAGATTCTTGTGATCTGTCCAGATTTCAAACGGAAAATGCGCCCCTTCTAGGTGATGGCGCCACTGTTCTAATGCTGAAATGATGGCCAGCATCTCTTTATCCGCTATGGGGTAATTTCGCTCTTCTGGTGACATGGCGTGCGACATATAAGCTACCGGATGCCACTTGTCCTCCTTTTGTGTGGATAAGACGGCTCCTACAGCGAAGTCGGAAGCGTCGCATTCTACTCAATACAGTGTGGTGTCATCCAGGTAAGCTAATACCGGTGCGGTGGTGAATTTTAATTTAAGCGTATCGAACGCATTCTGTTGATCTGATCCCCAGATCCAAGGTTGATCTTTTTTTGTTAAGTCATGAAGGGGTTGCGCTACCTGGGAGTATCCATTGATGAATCTCCGGTAGAAATTGGCCAACCCTACGAAGCTTCGTACTCCTTTTACATTGGTAGGGGCTGTCCATCCCGCTATTCCATTGAGCTTAGCTTCGCTCATGACTACTCCTTCTGTAGATACATCCATTCCAAGCATTTCTACCTTGATCTGGAAGAAGGCGCATTTTTCCGGTTTTACAAATAAGTCGTGTTTCCTAAGTCGTGCCAGCACTTCTCGAACTTTCTTTATGTGTTCTTCTCGATTAGGGGTATTTGTAAAAATCAGGAGATCGTCGATGTATACAATGACTACGTCTTCCATGTCGCCAAAGATTTCATTCATCATTTGCTGGAAGGTGGCGGGGAAATTGCACTGTCCGAAAAACATAACGGTTGGCTCGAAGGAGCCTTTGTGACAGACAAACGCTGCTTTCCATTCGTCTCCTTCTTTAATTCTTACGTTGTTGTACCCCCAATGAAGATCCATTTTTGTAAAGAGCTTAGCTCCTTTTAATTTATCTATGAGTTGGGAAATGAGTGGCAGGGGATAGTTGTTTTTCACCGTTCCTTTGTTTAAGTATCGATAGTCCATAACCATTTGCTTCTTCCCTTCCTTTTTGGGGATGAAAAACACTGGTGACGTTTGAGGAGACTTAGAAGGACGGATATATCCCTTAGCTAACTGGTCGTCTAGAAATGCCTGCACTTCGGCTTGCTCGTCCGGGCTCATGGGGATCATTCTACCCTTTTTTGGTTTGAAGTCGGGTTTTAGGTCGATTGCGTGATCCCATGGTTTTCGTTTGGGCATCCTCTCACTCGCCTTCTTCGAGAAGATGTCTAAGTAATCGTGATACTCTTTTGGAACTAGATTGAATGGTTCCTCAAATACAGGCGTGGCTATAGTATTTAATCTGGTTGCCCTCTCGTATGCCCATATTGGTTTTCTCATTCCTCTAACCTATTCCGGTAAGAAGCGTTCAACACTCTGCACGATTCCGGGCATCTCGTCATGGCCACGTGCCCCGTTTCCCAGTTGATTCGGGGGTTGTGGTGTCGTAACCACGTATTGCCAATGATCATCTGGTTCCTGCCCAGATTGGTAACTTCCACCGTGAGCTTCTCTCGGTGTCCTTCGAAGTCGATTACTAGCACCGCTCGGTGGGTGATCCTGCCTACTTGGTTTAATGTGTTATCGGCGTTGTACACAGGAATAAGTTGTTCCAGGGGTTCCATGGGGATACAGTGGTGCATAGCCCATTCTCTATCAATGAAGGTTCCCCCTGCGCCACTATCCAATAGCGCATTGACGGTAAGGTTTTGGTATTTTTGTATTATTTTTATTTTTATGGTGAGTTCTCCTTCGAGGTTGATAACTCGAAGGTCTCTAGGAGTCGAGCTCTCCTTGAACTCTTTCTGAATCGTTTTCATATTATACGTAATTGGGACGGGGGACGGTTCTTGTATGTTACAATCAAGAGGTTCGAATCCTAAATCTAACAATTCTTGATATGGTTCTACAAATTTATTTTTTTCTTTATGGCCGGAATTAAATACTCCTATTGTGGAGCTGCACTCATTGTGAGACGCCGGCACATTGGATTCAGGGAGGCTACCCCATCGTGAATCCAAATTTTCTTCTTCTAAATACGAGAAGCTATTACGAAACGATTCTCTGACTAAATTATCTATTTGGGGCGATCAAGTGCTCGATCTCGTCACCCTCTCCCTTTTCCCTTTGCTTCCGTTTCTTCTACGTCACGGAAGTAGGCCCTCATGGCCTCATAGTCCATTCCTTGGACTGCCTTAAGCCGACGGTCAGGCTCTGCCTTTGATAACGAGGCGACCACCCTGGAACTATTTGTTATAGCGGTGTTCTCCGCTTCCTTTCCCACGACATTGATCTTTCGGCTACACCGGGCCTTGTGACCACCTCTTGACCATCCACAGCTCCCGCATTTGGTGGATGGTTTCAGGCATTCCCGAGACATGTGCCCTTCCTCTCCACAGTTAAAGCACCCTTTTGGCAGGGTGCGGGTGATGGCATCCACATCCATGGCATTGGGGTCTCGGTACGGGGTCCTCTTTACCACGGGTTCCCGATCCCGAGTCTCGAAGCTTTCGATTGCTTCCGCATACCACTGAATGAGGGGGATATAGTCCGTGACTAGGACCTCTCTTTTGTCATCCAGAAAAATGTGTTGGATGACATCTTGGCGGACCGCCCTTTCCAAGAGTCCAACCCCTTCACTGTGGGAGACTAAGGCCATGTCGAACAGGGCCAACCACTTGGTCAGGAACACTTGTGTCCTTTCCCCTTTGCGCTGAGTTAGGGCCCGAAGTTGACGTCGGGCGAGATCTTTTTCGTTGCCGATGGTGAACCGGCTTTGGATCTGTGCTTCTACCTCATCGAGGGTAGGGTAGTCATGGGGTCCTTTTCCCCAGTGTTTCTTGATCTCGTTTCGAGCCCACATCCCGGCTCCATTCCTGTCTGTCTCTCCAGACTTTGATCCTATCCGGGAGAGAATTGCCAGTGCCTTGTCTTTGTTGGTGGCATAGGTCTTCTTGTGGAAGTCCAGATAAACCAGGATTTTGATCCACCACTCTTCGAATCGTTGGTAAGATCCATCAAAGTGGCCGGGGTCTGGGACGGGAACAATATTTTTCCATACTTCTATGGATGCGATGGGAACGGCGGGGTTCTGCTGGGCCCGCAGTGTGGAGAGCGTTGTGGCGAGGACCTCTATCTGGGCCCGTAGTTCGTCTAGAGTCACTCCCGACATTCTTATGGTTGGTTCGTCGATTGAGGGGAAGGAGGGGTGGGAACTCGACGAGGAACTCTCGACGTCCGACGTAGAGGTGTTCGTCGTGAACGTAGATGGGGAGCGTGCCTTTGAGTAAGTCTAGGCAGTCCTGAATGAGGACTGGGTCTGTGGTACCGGTGATCTCGAAGAAAATTTGTCTGTCAGGGATGTTGTTATCTGACGGACCGGGAGTTGCAAGTCGAGGGACCAGAAAGATTGGTCGGGTTTCAAGAGACACGTTGCCGAAGTAGACGGCCAGTATGACAATCTTCACCTTTCTACAGGCGTGCGAATTTCACAGGAGGTTTGTGCTCACTGTAGAGTCGAACTATACTATATGGAGGATACGGGTTCTGCCTGGCTTCGGCTGACGACTTTAGTGCACCGAGACTACAACTCTTATTTAACAACGACAAAGAGTTATCCTTCGTTGTGTGGAAAATACCACAATTACCCCTGATCGCACCTTGGGGAACACCGAACAGTGTCAAGCGCTAAAAACTAATTTCAAGTGGCAAAGCGTGTCCTCTCGAATGAGGTCAAAGCCTTCGCAAAGCGAACTCGATTGCAGGATAGTCAATCCTCGCACATAGCAGTTGAAGCTGCAGTTGCTTTCTGCGCCGTTGTCTTCAACGGTAAGACCAACCTGGTGTCCGGGTGTGCACAAGTGCAAAGAGTGACACTTGACAATGGTACGAGGGTAACAAACAATGGGAGGGATAGAGTAAGTGAAACGGATGGTGCGACGTAACCTGGTCGCAGGGAGAGTAGGTAGTAGAGCTGAGTAGTTTTGTCCTTTGAAGGCGACCCTAAGACAGCATGTCTAGGACCTACTCTTCAATACCGAAGGACGCGACGAAAGATGAGGAGCACTCATTAGGGGAATCCCAACAAGGACAAAACTGGTTTGTCTGGTTGAATGACATTCATACTTATACTACTACAAGCTGTGCACAGACCAAGCTGTGTCAGGTACTATCTACGATAAGGATTACTATTTATAGGTATATGAGTCTCACGATCGTGGGAATAGAACTAGAAGACAACGGAGATTAAGTACACGTGGAGATAAGAGATAAGGGCCTAGACCGGTCACATGATCTGGTCATGTGATGTGTCACGTGATCTAGTCACGTGCAGAAGCTAGGTGAAAATGAACAGATTCGTAACAGCTTTGTTGAGAGTACTGTCAATGTTCTGGGCTTTAACAGGTTGAGGAAGGGGGGAAGTGGGGATGTGGTGTTGATCGATGATGCGACAATTAATGAAGCATCCAGTAGTTCTACTATCGATCAATGCGGTGATGCCAACATTTTGCTCTGGATTCTTGCTGGAAATAATGGTGACTGGAAGGTGAATAGAACTAGCCTTCATTCCAGCAATAAATACAGGAGCAATTGTAACCGAGGGTCCAGATGCTGGTCCTGGCCCTTCTTCTAAAAATCCTTTCCGGTTTGCACGAGGTCCGAGGCATCATCCTCGAGAAGATGAATGTCTTCAACTTTGTATACCATCCTAGGATCGTCTTTGTCAGCTTCCCAGATAGAGTTCCCGTCTTCGTCTTTAGCAGGATCGAACACAGCGTCGATCACTTTGATGAGTTGTGCCTTGTCATAACCTTTAGATTTGGCAATCATGTTGTACAGGTCAACATTGACCACAACATCCTTAGGGGCAGAAGGTGGAGTGGTAGCCTGTACCATCCGTACTTGAACTGTCGAGGTTGAAGTCCGCTTCTTAACATTGGGAGCATACCCAGGGTGACGTTTGGTAAAACATCCTTGCTTCTTACAAATGAAGCATCTCCTTTCTTGGAATAGACGGGCTCGCTCTCCGGGTTCGAGAGTGAGGCGGTCTACATCCATGGCGTTGGGATCCCTTCGGGAGGAAGATCCTCCATAAGAGGTATGGGGTCCATGTCGGAGTAACCGGATTCATTTGAGTCCTCCTTCAATTCAGATGCCTTGGTGAAGAGTTCCTCAATGGTTTTAGCAGTTTTGAGGATTCCAGAGAGGGTAAGCTGCTCCGCAATCTTGCTATCTAAACCTCAGAGGAACCATTCCGAGAGGGCATGAACATTGGTGATCTAAGATCTGATGGAAAGGAGGGAAAAGTTGGAGATAAACTTTTCAAATCTTTTGGGGTCGCGGGTATCCTGGTTTAGGGATCCAAGTTTGACACGGGCTTGGGAGGCCGAGTCGTATGGGGAGAAGGTTGTCAAGAAAGAGTCACTGATCTTCTTGAGGGTAAATTGGTCGTCTGGCACTTTGTCGACAATGATCTTGGTGAGCCAAGACTCAGCAAAGGCTTTTCCACAGCCTTTGATCATACAGTTGAGGAGTACCACCACCTCGGTGGACTCCGTCCAATGGTTATAAAGGGCAAGGTAAGCCCTCATTGCTAGCAGCCATCTGGTAGCATCCTGCAGCTCTCCGGAAAACTCTTCGGGGAGGGCAGCTTTGATCTCGGTAGTTATACCGGTAGGAGTGGGGATGGGGATGGGGGTGGGTTCGTCGATAGTCTCAGCAGGTATGGGATGAGAGGCCGTGAGTGTTCCTAGGGCAGCAGAGATGGCGGAGCTAATATGGTCTCTGCTGGTGTCGTCTAATGGAAGGGAAATGTCTTCTCCTTCGTTTCCTTCTTCTTTGCTGCTAGTGTCTTCTTCGTTCACTTCTTCCTCAGGTGGGGGTAGCTCTGAGGTAGTAGCACGAGGGGTGGAGCGGTTGGATGAGGGAAGGGGAGGGAGATGGGGTCGAGGAGAAGATTGGAAAGGGTTTTCCCAAGGACGAGCAGAGGGGTTGGTGGGTCCTGCTCTGGAGATTCGACAAGACATGATGACGATGAGGTGTTGCTCAACTTAGAGCAATGATGACGGGGAGGGGGAGTAGAAACCTAGGCGTGGAGAGCACTAGGAAAAGATAACCTTGATCTTTTGTTACGATCAACCATGATGCGTAACACGTGACACGACCAGTAGTGTCAAGTGATGTACCAGGGGTTACAGCATCAAGCGGTACCCTTCTCTCACTGGGGTGAGCAATGGCTGCGGACGACAGTGGCCGTGGCAGGAAGTCTCTGAGACTCCCTTCGACGCAGGTGGCATAGGATGGTGTCCTAGCAGCAAACCTGGAGAGGTTCAGCTCTCACTGACTAAGGTTCCCTACCTAGGGATAGGAGTGATCCTTGATGATGAGGACAGCAACAACGTTGAGGAGTCTAAGGCCCAGCTTAGATTAGAGGATGAGGTAGAAGGAATCAACCAACAGACTTGAAACTACGTGGTATTGTGTAGATCAAGGTTAGAGATACAAATACGAGAGAGAGGGGTTTATATAGGGTATCGTAACGAGTTCAAGCGGAGCTTGAACTAGTTTAGGGCAGGCACTATCGAGTCATAATGAGTCAGTGATATAAAAGGAACTACGAGGCTATGTGCAAGAGAGCATAGCTAAGGAGGGCAGTGTCTGTGACAAGAAATGAGTCATAAATAAGTAGCACTGCCTAGAAGGCAGTGGTTGGCACAGGAGATGGCAAGAAACAGAAGTATTGGTGCCACTCTGCCGGGGAGCAGTCTTGTGCGAGCACAGCATTCCAGTCGTCCTCGTTGATAACGGGGGAAAAAGGGGAGGGGGTATCCTCGACCGTAACAGATGGCGAGTGGTGCGAGGTGAAGAGGTGTCCCTGGAGTGAGAGGGATAGGGGGTGGGGGCTGCTACCATGGGTTCGGGAACACCTGCGGTTGCAGATGGAACATAGGTGGGAGGAGGGGGACAAGGGCGTAACCCTGCCATGGTTGGGGGGGAGTGTGGGCGAGTCCCATCTCCTAATGAAGGGATAGCAGAGGAATCACTGGTGATAGAGGAAGTGGGGATGGGGCGAGATCCCCGGCAGCGGTATGCTCTGCATACCTGGGGTGGAGTGGCGGAAGGTAAGGGGGTGGAGGACTCAACGTGAGTGGCATCGGAATTGGTATCGAGGGCGGGGATGGAGGAGGAGTCAGTGGTCGGGGAGGAAGGGGCAGTTGGTTCGCTGCCACTGTCGCTAGTAGTTGTAACGCCGACGGGGTTGACTCCATCCACAGGTCCCGCAGCATAGCCTCATCCAGCTCTTCCAGGAGCAAATTGAAGTAGGTCTTCTAGGAATTCCTGAAAATGCCTGGAGGGGAGGGAGTCATTGTCGAGGAAGGACTCAACAACGGGGGAGAGGATGTGGTGGAGGAGGGGGCGACTGAGTTGCGCAAGGACGAGATCAAACCCTGCATCAAAGAGGGCATCGAGGAAGGAGAGCCGGAGCTCAGAGATGACATTGGTGATGAGAGGGAGGGTGTTGGTGGAGTTGGGGGAGAAGGAGTTGGAATGCTCTGCGACAAAGACACTTGGTGACTGCCAGGCGGCTCTGGAGAAAAGGGATTGAAGGCCTATGAGCTGAAGGTAGCTGCAGGCCAGGGAGGAGATGATTGGGTCTGAAGTAAACTCCGGCGTGGTGCATAGTGCAACCAAGGTTTCTCTGTCCTCAATAAGCGAGGCATAGAGGATGCGACGGGAGGAAGGGGTGAGGGAGGTGAGTGCGGCGTGGATGGACTGGTAAGAATGAGGGATGATGGCCATAGGAGAACAAGAAGGGTTTGAACTCTGCTACAATTTGTTCACCTTTTTATATGCCAGTAGGATTGTCTTGGCATTAGTAAGGTGGCGTTCGGGTTCCCACGTTCGTTCTGAAGCCGGATAGCCGGTCCAGTGCACAAGGTACTGCCTCCAAGATGGAGATCCGCAGTGATTGATAATGGATTCCATGGTAAATTCTTCTTCCAATCCAATAAGTTCGGGCAGAGGTCGGGAGAAGTTGGGTCCGTGTTCCAGGGTCTTGTTATAGGAGGAAAGAAGGGAAGCGTGGAAGACATTGTGGATCTTCCATTGTAGGGGAAGTTTGAGTCAAAATGCCACAGAGTGTTACGCGAAGTGGTGTTCTGAGTCTTAGACCAAGGAGGAATCACTCACAAAGAGTCTGCTCCATGGAGTTCAAAGACTAGAGGGAAGGGTCTTGATATCCAGACGCACAGCTGGAGCTCTCAGAAGACTAGAACAACACTTGATTGCACAGAACTAGCTAGGGGACACCATCGTACTGTTACTGGTATTTAAGGATCAACCTATCATGCACAGACCAAGCTGTGTAACAGTAGTGAAAGAGAGAAAGACAATTAGAGACGGAGGGATAAGAAGATAAGAAGATAAACAGATAGTGACTCATGTTGAATGAGTCACGCTAGATAAGAAACGAGATGAGATAAACAGGCTAATTCCTATCGAGCAAGAGAGGGCAACCAGGGGTGATCAAGAGTCAGGGAATAATGGAAAGGAACAAAAGAAACAATGTCCAACGATGACAAAGGAAGATTGAGGGCTTTTTCCACAGCAACTGTAACACAGAGGACACCACTTGGGTGATCTCGAGTGGGCTGACACATTTCGGGGAGAGTTTGTGGTTGGGAACTTGGAGTTTTAGATTCTTGGCGTCAAGCCAGACTTTATCTCCGACGTTCCAGGGTTTAAACTGAGAGAAAACTCACTCTTTCATTTTAAGTTGGGCAAGTTGATGAGAGGCTTCTGCTTCTTTTCAAGCGGTTTCAAGAAGAGAGAGGTGCTGTTCGAGGGCGGGGATATAGGTTTTTCCGAGTGGTGGATAGGAGCGGGGTTCAAACCTGTAAAGGAGTGAGAATGGGGATTTGTTGGTAGAGGAATGGATAGCGGAGTTATGGGAAAACTCGGCCCAAGGGAGTAGGTCAAGCCATTTCATTGGTTGACCTTGGCAGAAGATGCGGAGGTAGGTTTCTAACTCCTGGTTATAGCATTCGGTTTGTCCATCAGATTGAGGATGGTACGCTGTGGAGAGAGCCAAATTGTATCCTGCGAGTTTGGTGAGTTCTCTGGCAAATGCAGAGGCAAATTGAGGGCCTCGATCAGAAATGAGTTTATCATGGAGGCCAAAACATTTGAATACATGGTGGAAGAAAAGATCAGCAATGCTGGCAGCATCGATGGTTTTGGAGCAAGGGATGAGAATTACCCCCTTACTGAGGCCATGGTTGACCACGACCATAATAGAATCATGGCCACGGACCGGGGGAAGGTCGGTAATGAGATCTACTGAAAGGTGGGCAAATGGGCGGGAGGTATGGACCGCCAATGGAACTGAGGGGGGAACGGTTGGGTGGGTTTGCACCTTATTGGCCTGGCAAACCACACATCCTGCAATGTATTTCTGGACAAAGGTAGCCATACCAAGCCACCAGTAGTCCTTAGAGAGGAGAGCAAGGGTATGAAGGTGACCACCATGGCCACCCGCAGGGGATCCGTGAGCATCCTCGACCAGGCAAGGGCGGGCAGGGTTCAGGACATATAATCGGGAGCGAAAATAGAGTCGTCCATCCGAATAAGACCAATCCGCAGGGGATGAACGGAGAGGTAAGGAAGGGGATTCTGAGTGGAGTTCCTTCAAATAGATGAGGACGAGAGGGTCGGACGGGGAGGACTCCTTAATCTGTTCTGCCAGTGAGAGGTTGATGGAGTTAATATAATGCGCAAAGACATCATCAGGGAGCAGCTGGACAGCCATGTTGTCGGAGGAGGTATCCATGGAATCCTTCCGGGACAGGGCATCCGCAGGATCCATTTGGGTGCCTGGGACAGCATGATAGGACAAATCAAAGTCCTGGAGGAAAAGGAGCCAGCGCACCTGGCGCTGGGAAAGCTTGCGAGGGTCTTTGAAGTAAGTGGGGTTCTTGTAATCCATAAGAACCATGATAGGGTGGGCGGAACCCATCAGGTATTGCCGCCATTCTTCAAGACCATGGATGACAGCGAGAAGTTCCCGGTCATATATGTTGTAGTTACGTTCCGCCAGGGAGAAGGAATGGGAGAGATATCCACATGGGTGAAGATCCCTGTTAGAGTCGGGCTGCATCAGCACCCCACCAGAGGCTGTCAAGGAAGCATCCGTCATGAGGGTGAAGGGTTTGGAGGTGTCTGGAAAAGCCAATACTGGCTTGGACAAGAAGGCCTGACAGAGTGACGCCACAGCAGTGTCACAGGCCGGGGACCAGGCGAAGGAAACACTCTTCTTTGTGAGATTGATAAGAGGTCAAGCGATATCTGAGAACAAGGGGATAAAGCGACGGTAGAAGTTGCAGAAGCCGAGGAATGACCGGACTTCTTTAACAGATGAGAATGGAGTGGACCAATCAGTGATTGCTTTGAGTTTGGTCAGGTCCATCTTCACTCCTTCACCACTGATGACCATACCGAGATACTCCACTTCCTTGGCCGAGAAGGTACACTTCTCGAGTTTGAGGTACATGGAAAGTTCACGAATGTGCTGAAGCACTTTGCACACTCATTCTTCGTGGAGGGACGGATCGGTGATGGAGTGGATGAGGAGGTCGTCCATATAAATGATCAACCATCCTTCAGCAATATAATCGCCAAAGTGATCATTCATAAAACGCTGGAATGTCGCCAGCGAATTACACATGCTGAAAAACATGATGTTGGGCTCAAAAAGGCCGAGGGGAGTGATGAATGCTGCCTTCCAACAGTCTTCCTTCTTGATCAAGATGTTGTTATATTCCCAACCCATGTCAAACTTCATAAAAAGGGAAGATCCCTTAAGTTTGTCAATGAGGTCGGAGATGAGGGAAAGGGGATATGCGTTCTTGATCTTGTGGGAGTTAAGGTAGCAATAGTCCTGACATGGGCGAAGCTTTTTGCCATCCTTCTTCTGGACAAAGAAGAAGGGGGACGCCTGTGGGGATTTGAAAGGGGAAATCTTTCCAGATTTCAAGTTTTCATCAACGAACTCCTGGCAGGCTTTAAGTTTGGCCGGGTTAAGGGGATAGTTCTTCGCTCTTTTCGGGATGAAAGAGTCGGAGAGTTTGATCGTATGATCATACAGTCGGGACGGGGGTAGTTTGGTGGTTCCTTCTTCGGAAAACACGTTGGAGAAGGAGGTTCCCTACCTAGGGATAGGAGCGGCCCCCGACAGTGAGGATGGCAATGACGTTGAGGAAGTCTAAGACCCAGCTTAGACTAGAGGATGAGGTAGAAAGAATCAACCAACAGTCTTGAAACTATGTGGTAATGTGTAGATCAAGGTTAGAAATACAAGTACAAGAGAAAGGGGTTTAAATAGGGTATCATAATGAGTTCAAGCGGAGCTTGAACTAGTATAGGGCAGGCACTACAAGTCGTAACAAGTCAGGGATATAAATGGAACTATGAGGTTATGCGCAAGAGAGCATAGCCAGGGAGGGCAGTGTCTGTGACAAGAAACGAGTCAAAACTAAGTAGCACTGCCTAGAAGGCAGTGGTCGGCATAGGAGACAGAGAGAAACAGAAGTAAAGATCCTACTCCGCTGGGGAGCAGTCCTGCGAGAATGCAGCATTCCAATCATCCTCATTGATGATAGGGGAAAAAGGGGAGGGGGTATCCTCAACTGTGTTACGGTCGAGAATACCCCCTCCTCTTTTTCCCCCGTTATCAACAAGGATGATTGGAACGCTGCGCTCGCACAAGACTGCTCCCCGGTGGAGTGGCACCAATACTTCCGTTTCTCGCCATCTCCTGTGCTGACCACTGCCTTCTAGGCAGTGCTACTTATTTATGACTCATTTCTTGTCACAGACACTGCCCTCCTCAGCTATGCTCTCTCATGCATAGCCTCGTAGTTCCATTTATATCACTGACTTGTTATGACTCGATAGTGCCTGCCCTATCCTAGTTCAAGCTCTGCTTGAACTTGTTATGATACCGTATATAAACCTCTCTCTCCTGTACTTCCATCTTTAACCTTGATCTACACAATACCACGTAGTTTCAAGTCTGTTGGTTGATTCTTTCTACCTCATCCTCTAGTCT
>JBBPKR010000285.1:1295-12726 GCA_038089375.1 Pseudoaustroboletus valens | reverse complement strand
ATCACCGCCACGGAGGGACTTTCTGCTCGGAGTTTTGAGGTTCGTCAGGCGTTATTTTATTTTATTTTCGACTTTATTTATTTATTTATTCTCTGTGTGCTGACCCGGTGCGCAGGAATTGCGCGTCGAATGCTACGCACAATCTCTTATTGCCAGAGGTACAAAGCCACCCCCTGTGGTCCAGCCGTCGCTCGCCATCCCACCAGCTTTCGTGCCGCGCATCGTCCGACGGAGCTAGGCTTGGAACTTGGACTTCGAACCTAACTAGAAATGCAGAGCGTGCACGATATACAAGACATGATATATAGATATATATGTACTGCGATGTCTCTGAAATTCACTAGCATCTAGATTGCCAAAAAAAACAATGCTGGGTTCCGATGGACAATAATCCATGGGGCATGGGGTGGAAACGAATTTTCATGCTATCTGATCCATAGTGACACTGTAGGTCAGGTCTGCGTCTATCGAACGCTCATAATGTCTCCGTCCCTCGTGCAAAAGGAAAGAAGTGGCAGCCAATAGTACAAGAGTCATCAGGTCCCCGCTGGCTAGGGCTTCTGTTTGAAAGACTGCCTGCATGACGGGTACATAGACCAGCGCAAGTAGCACAAGGAGCGACACCGATACAGTCGAGACTAACATCTTGTTTCGGAATAACCCGCAACTAAGCCCGCGGTTCTGGACGGCGGACACAAGATCGAGGAAAACAAAACAGGCAAAGGTCTTTGAATGGAAAACCCCTTCAGCACAAACAGGATGGAGAGCTCAACAAGATGCTTACCATCGTCTGCTCCCTCCGCGACATCTGTTCGTCCCCGACTAACGCAATATAATAGATGAATAAAGTACCAAAGACAATGGTGGATGCTGAGAATAGAACGCGGTATAGGAATCGTTGCGTGATGATTGGCTCGTTCTTTTTTCGGGGTGGCTTCCGCATAACGACTGGGTCGACTGGATCTACCCCTAACGATTGGCTCGGTGGTCCTGTCGAGGGACGATCATTAGCAAACCGGAGATGCGCGGCATTGTCGACCACGGACCATCCATCAGAATATTAATAAACAAGATCTGCATTGCATTCAGTGGGTTGCTGTATCCAAGAAACGTGCTCAAAGTGATCAACGAAAGCGCAGCCGCGGCAGTACTGAGTTGGAAGCACAAAAAGTTTTGGATGTTGTGAAAGATAGATTTCCCTGCGCGTTACGTGTCAGCTCAGGATGGTCGGAAATCAGTAAAGAACTCGTGCACCTTCTTCAACGGCGGGAAGAATGGTGCTGAAGTTGTCATCCACAAGAATCATATCAGCTGCTTCCTTGGCTACATCGGTACCACTCTTGCCCATGGACACGCCAATATCAGCCATCTTGAGTGCGGGAGCGTCATTAACTGTATTGTGTAAAGTTGAATGTTCAAACAACACTGCAAGAACGGCGAGCATCACAACTAACCTCCATCCCCTGTCATGGCTACTATGGCTCCACGCGCCTGGAAGGCCTCCACGATCGCCATTTTGTGCCGCGGCGTGGTACGCGCAAATACGCTAATGCTGCCCACACGTTCGACGAGTTGTGCCTTACTCATCTGATCGATCTCCTTTCCGGTCATACAATACTGGTTAAGGGAGCTTCCGTGCCTATGCTGTCCAACGCGAAGGCCGAGCTTCTGTGCGATCGCGAGTGCCGTCGGTTCCGCATCACCGGTAATCATTACCACCTGTATGCCACCCGATTGGAGGTGCCTGATAGCATCCGCAACGCCTTTCCTTGGCGGATCCAGCATGGCTTGGAAACCTACAAAGACAAGATTGTCCTTCTCGGTTTCAGGAGAAGATGGTCTCGTCTGCGATGCGCTCTGAGACTTGTGAAGAATAGCTCCGTCTGGTTTGGGGGAATCCACAGAGCCGTAGCCGTATGCCATCGCCAAGACTCGAAGGCCCTTGGATGCTGCCGACTGAGCGTTCGAGAGAATGACATTGCGAGTGTTGGAATCGAGGGCCGGAGTAGAGTTGTCGGACACGTAGTAATATTTGCAGCGGTCGATGACCGTTTCGATGGCGCCTTTCATATAGTAGATCTCCCGTGGTGTCCCGCCGTAGAAAACGGTGGAGTAAGTGTGCACACCACTGATAGCCATGTACTTTCGCTCCGAGTTGAAAGATTGTTCAGAGAGTCGGGTGAACGCCTGCAAAGCAATGTAGTCGGAAGAAAGATCTGGGACGATCTACGTACATTACGCTGATCATGTAGACAGAATACCGGGAGGATGTTGAGCAAGGCAACGTCGGTAGATTGGCCAATGTAGACACCATCTTCGTGTTGCGACAAGACAGCATTGTTACACAAGGAGCCAATCTCGAGGGTCTTGCGAACCGCCGGTGATGGTGAAATTGACGACTGGAGACCATCAACATGGACATTTTCATCAGTGACATAAATCTCGGTGACCGTCTGCTCGTTCCTCGTCAATGTCCCTGCACGTCAAAGTCAGACACAGTATAAATTGTTACAGTCCCATACGAAACTTTCCTGTCTTGTCAGAGCATATAACGGAAACTGATCCTAAAGATTCTACTGAGTGTAATTTCTTTACTATTGCCTTGCGTCTTGACATGCGCATGACTCCAAGAGCAAGGGTAACAGTTGTTACAATTGGCAAACCCTCAGGAATAGCAGCAACCGCAAGGGAAACTAAGCCCGAATGATTGAGCAGGAATCATGTCAAAGTTGTTGTTGGCACATACCACCGATAGTGAACATATCCAACCAAGGACGTCGTTGCCACATTCCAATCAAACAGATGACTCCAATTACACCGAAAGACAAGAATGAGAGTTTCTGTGCAAGCTCGTCCATGCTTAGCTGAAGAGGCGTCCGCTTCTCCTCAACCTGAGGTCAAGAGCGTACATGATCAACCTGGATGGGTAACGGGACGCAAGATACTCACGTCCTGCATCATAGAGAAAATGACACCAAACTCCGTCTGGGTACCAATGGCGATGACGATCCCGACCCCATGCCCTTCAGGCCGGGACGTACTTAGTCGACGCAAACTGCAGCTGGTAGGTCTGCTTACCATTCCTCACCAGTGTGCCCATATATGCGATACAGGACCGTTCGGCGAGCGCAGCCACCTCCCCTAATCCCGAGTTTTTGGCAAAAGCTCCGCTCCCACTGTTTTCCAACTCGCATGTTTTGTGGTCTTTTTGCCGCGCGATGGTTTCGCCTGTTAGACTACTCTCATCAATCTCAAGGTCAACGGAAGATATGATACGAATGTCCGCAGGAACACGATCGCCCGTCGACAGTGACACGATATCCCCGGGAACTAGCTCGTTTGCGAGGACATGTATCTTCCGTTGATCACTATGGATACAGTGTGAGAGTTATTTAAAAGAAACATAGTTCGGTCATAGTTCGTACCGAACGACGTGACAGTGATGTGGAACAAGCTTGTTCAATGCCTCGAGGCTCTTCTCTGATCGCTGCTCCTGTATGAAACCAACTAATGGAGTCGGGTCAAAGAAAGCGTTAGATAAGGGATGGGATTACCTGTGAGGACAATCGCGACAGCAACCGTTATGCTTATGGCGTCATCAACGTTTCCCATGATCACGCTAATTACTGCGCTTCCGCAGAGGAGTAGTATAAGCGGGCTTTCGTAAATTGTCTTCACAAACTTGAGAAGGACCGGGTCGGGCGTTGAGACGGAGAATTCATTGTATCCGTGTACATTCTGCAGTGATGGAACGACAGCCGCAGATAAGCCAGCCGATACAGACGACTGGAAATGTGCAACGGTATCCTACAGACAAGAGGTCGGTTAGAAAGGGGGTATTTCCCACTATGGATAGCGAGAAACAGAAGATTAGATAATAGCCATAAACGGGTAAATCAGAATTCTAGAAAGTGTGGCTATGCATCTCCTGAGGTTCCACGTAGAAAATCCATGCTGCGTAACCGCCCTCGACGAGGGAAAACAAGACGTACCTCGACGCTCCAGTGAGCAAATCGTGCAGACGGTGTGTCTCGTCTCTCCTCCCGGTTTATCCGAGGAGGGGTTGAGCGGCCATTCACCAGCGAATAGCCACTTTCGAGGGCATCTTCCCTAGGATGTCGACCTGTCACTGCGGTAAAAGCTTCCTGGAACCAACCCCCTGCACTAACTCCTGGAGCAATTTCCGACAGCCTTTGTGGGATGAGGCCCATCGGCTCGGCATGGTGTCGCCTAAGAGTAGTACTGTATGCAAAGTGACTTGTTGCGTCCGGCGTGGGCTGTGGTTCTCCAAACTGAGTGTCCGCGAAAGAGGAAAAGTAGCTGGAAGCTGGTGGTGAAGGCGGTCGGTGGTGATCTGGAGGCGGATAACCCGCGGAAGACATGGAATGGAGCCGAGAGTGAGCCGACGTTGAGGACTTCGAAGGTTCCGGAATTGTTGACGACTCGATGTTACTCATGAATGCAGAGTTATAGTAAGAGGTCAGGTGGACTGATGAAGGGCGCTTGCTCGAGGTAGAGACGTTTCGCCGGGACGTGGACATCGTTCCCCCAAACTTGCAAAGATCCTGATACAACCGTCAGGTATACAAGAAAAGAAGAACTCGCCAAGGGGCCGATCTACGTGTTTGAGAGTATGACATTCAGTATTCAATTTTTGAGAATGGCATATGGGAAAACATTTCCTTTCCAAGATTTTTATTTGGCCAAGTTGGACCAGCATTCCAAATTCCCATAACGCATTGTTAACACGAGTGTCTACACAGATGAGGAAAGACTAAAAACACAGAAAAAATATAAAACATTAGAAGAATTGGGTATTGTAGTACGCCACATGCCGGAGAACTAAAAAATCCATACTCCAACGGCACCGCCAAGAAAGACTGGTCCACTAAGCAGCGCGAGCTCTCTTGCACCGCGAGTCCGTTATTGTTATAGTACGTGCCTCGCGCCCTGGCACCACTTCGGCTTCGGTGACGTCCACGCCTGGAGCCATGCGTTCCATGTGGCGATGGACAGCATCGTCACGCGAAAATAAACGGCTACAATGGGGACATTTCCATTTCACGCCCAGATGCATAACGACATGACGGGAGAGGTTCTCCTGTTTCATCGGCCGAGAGTGCGTGCACTGTTCCCAGTAGCAAAGCGCAGGTACAGCGGGACCTGTTTGGAGATGGTGGTGGTCGCGAAGGTGTCTGAGCACTCGAGTTCTGTCACCGACAATCCATTTATTACACGGACTGCCAGAAGTGTCAAAGCGGCACCGATAAAAACAGCGTTTATTGCCATAGCGGTGCTGGGCATATTCGATGTCTGCCGGGTCGGCTGGAGTATACGACGGTGGTGCTGGTGTTCGGTGCATTGATGGGAAGGTCTGCTCGGGAAACGTGAAACTGCCTGTCAATGATAATATTTTTCCATTCGTGTCGGGGCCCGCGATGTTTGCTTGAAACGGTGAGTCGCAGAGTGGATCTGGAAGGATCCTCTTTACTACAAGACATGATTGGCTCGAATCGAGGCAGCGAGTAGACGCATATGGTAGGGCTGTACCCGACGGCGGAGTGGGAGCCGGAACAGTCGGGGCGGGTAGCTGGATCCACTCCTGGCGTCGAATAGATGCATGATCGGTACTATGACTACGGTGATTAGATATTGATGGAGGAGCCCTGCTGAACCCGCTTCCTACAGGGGGACGCAAGGATGGCACGATATTTGACCAGGGTGTCTGAGGGGAAGGAGAAGAACCATGGCTATCATGTACAAACAGCGGATATCGTTGCAGGGACCCTGTTGGGAGATACTGGGATGCGGGCCCCTGAAGGGAGGAATAGAAGCGAGAATCATGACCGATGCTACGACGTGCAGTCCATAAGCAACGAGCAGCCCCACAGAAGTAACCAGGCTGACCTTTGAGTGGTCTGGACGCGCCCGTCCCCCGAAGCTTGGGAACCATAAAGATAATGCAAGCAGTAGGGATCCATGTTGGAAGAACGTTGATCCGGGTGCTTCTTTAATGGGGAAATATGAAGCATCTTCTGGGATTATAAGACATCGGTGTCCGCGCTCTCTGCTATGATGAATGACATAGTGTGTTCATTTACGGTGCACCGCTCGGCAAATAGCAATGACGAGGCGGAGTGGTGGTGGTATGATATGCAGCTTCACCACTCTGGCGGAGAGGGCGGCAGACCCATCGATCAATCGATCATGGTTGCCTGACGCATGACACCCGCCGCCATCATGGTTCACCCTATTACCACGGGGTCATATTACATATTACCCATAATCGCGGAGACGTATCAGGACGCGTGTCTGGCGCACCTTGAATTGAGCGGCGGTTCACATTGGGGTAAATTTCGACTTTTGAGGCATGCAAGCCAGGCGATATACACGCCATGAGCCTTGAGTGGGTTCAGGCAATGCCTAGCGAATGAGGCCAAGGGCAGAGCATTGCCACGACGCCGAAACGAAAGGAGACCAGGACGGAGATAATTAGTAAAACCGGACGCGAGGTGCCGTTTGCCTGGAGTTTTATCATGATAACTAACCTTGGTGTTCAGTAAAAGTATCAATGGGGAAATAGGAAATCGACCCCCCTGGCCTCAAACTGTGATAGAATTATGAGTGAGTCACCGAAATGTGGCATTGAATCAGAAACAATCCTATGCTGTTTAATACTCACTTCTGACGTTGACGGTGGTTGCGCGCCTATCGAATTGATGGAGCGTGGACAGCGGTTGCTCCAACTTCGAGGAAAACTTGTGGCCGGCTGTGAGAGCCTTCATGATAATCTGGAAACCTCATGGGAATACATCATACCGCTAGTAGCGTAATGCCTGCTACGGTGCGGATATTGGACAGTCATCAAATATGGTTGGTGAGGCGGAGGGCGCATCATTGACCTTTCGGTTATTCGGCGCTGAAGTGGATCAGGACTGAAATGAGTTGTTTACTAAAGGCTTGCGATCCTAACAACCGCCCAGCCCCGTGGGAGCACTCGCAAATACTATCATTACGTAATAACATTCTGATTTCAAACTTTATCCTCTGCCACGCGCTACAACAGACTTTTCCTGTCCCTCAATGTCTTCAATCCATCACCGTGGTAGAAGTCGCAGTCGGTCCAGGGACCATTCAAGGATAGACACCAGGGACAGGCACGAACCACGCGACCGACGGTCACACAAATACGAGAGCTCCAGGAGGGCGGAACCCGACGATAGGGACCAATCAGTGCGAACTCGAAGGCACCGCTCTCGCTCGCGCAGTCCTTCCCCTAGAAGACGGTCGAGGTCTCGATCAACTTCCCGTGGACGTATCTCCAGAAGACCACGATCTCATTCGCGCTCGGACTCGCGCGACTCTAGACGTCGCTCTAGGTCAAGAGAAAAACATATCCACAAGAGTAAGAAGGACAGGCGGAAAAGATCCCGATCACCGGCAACCAGCTCTTCAGATTCGGACTCAGGCTCCGATCGCAAACGACACAAAAAGAAGAAGCATCGTACGCGTGAAGAAAAGGAGCGCAGACGGCAAGAGAAGAAAGAGAAAAGGGTAATATATCATTGTGCCATACCCGTTGATTGACACTGACCCGTTCTGCAGAAGAAAAAACATGTATCAGGGAGTTCGGGTGCTCATTGGGGGAAATATGGAATTATCAGCGACTCTGAGTGAGGAAGGATTATTCGACAGGATCCATGAGCTGACCCAGCTTCACTAGTTTCTACAACAAGCCACAGGAATTTAGAACCTGGCTCCTCGAAGAACGCAAACTCAACCCGGAGGCGTTATCTAAAGACCAAGAGCGGAAAGAGTTTGCCATATTCGTAGAGGATTACAACACAGGTATGGCCCTGTTCTCTGCTAAATTCAAAGACGGGACTCGAAGGACTTTACTAGCCACTCTACCGCACGAAAAGTACTATAATATGGAAGCATATGAACGCCGAATGGTTGCTTTGAGGGCAGGAGAGTATGTCCCACCCCCCGAGGACAGGTACGACCCTGCAGCGGATATGAAAGCACACGCCACGAGACACAAGACAGCTAGTGCTGATCAAGAGAGCTATTTATCACGGGACCAATTGATGGAGTTGCGCAAGGTACAGAACGAGAGGGTCGAGGTAAGATCTTTGTGTTTCCGATCGTTAGTGTTCATCCATGCTAACTCAACCAATTCGTAGATTGGACGAATGAAGCGTTTAGGAATGGACGTAAAACAGAACATGGGTGTGAGGATGGATGGCAGCATTTTTGATGGATAGGTTCTTGTATTCTACTCCTTGTAGTGCAAAACTTCGGCTCGATATCTTCCGTACACGGGTGGTTTAGAACGTCAAATCAAAGCCGTAAAGACGACATGCGCACTTCGTGAGGTGCCTGCGCCAGGTGCGGCATCAATTTGTCCCGGCCGTCAAGTGTGCGTTCGAGTGGCGCTGAACTCGAGGCGTCACCGAGGCCACACGCATCTCAACGTTCGACGTCCATCATGCTCGATATCTTACTCCTCGGTGCGACGGGTAACATAATTCCTCGCTCCTTCTTGTCCCGGCGCTCACGGATGTTGATGTGGAGGTTACACCGGTCGTTTGATTGCCCGCTACCTGGCCACTCACCCCCAACGCACGGCATTCTCGTTTGGCTTGGCTGCGCGGTCAGAGTCAAAGCTCAAGGCTCTGGTCCACGAGTATGGCGACCTGGCGGAAGTTCCGACATTCATAGCGGATGTCACAAACGTCCATGACGTTGACGGAGTCGTTCAACGTGCCCGAGTTATCATCAACGCCATCGGGCCATACTGGCGGTGGGGGACACCTATTGTCAGGGCGTGCGTGCGTCACGGAAGGCACTACGTCGATCTCACAGGCGAGGCGCCTTGGGTCATGGGTATCATTCATGAGCAAGTGTCATGCAGTCTTCACTCATCACAGTACCTAAACAAACTTGTGTAGGTTCGATTATGCTGCCAGCCGTTCTGGTTCGGTGATTGTTCCTTGTGCTGGGCTTGACTCCGTCCCTTCCGATATCCTCGCATACTTGGGTAGTAAAACACTCAAGGCGTTCGTGGGGCCATCGTCCACAGTGTTTATGTCGACCTCAGCCTGGGAACTAAGTGGTACAGGGATATCGGGCGGGACGTTTTCATCTATCCTTGCGCACTTGGAGGAAATTCCGAAGCATAAGGTCGACGCAGCAAGCAAAGACTTTGCGTTGAGCCCCAGTACGTTGTCTTACTCGAACAAGCACGTGGGTCCATTGAGTACTGACCCGCCACAAGTCCAAGGCGTACAGAGCCCCCGACGAAGGGCGTTCTACTCCCTTCCACTTTCAAATCCGCCAGTCCAAGGAGCGTTGTATCTAATGGCGGTGATAAACTTACAAGTCGTGCAGCGCTCCTGGGGCTTATTCGAGCTTGCAACGCGGAACCCTGAACTTGTGCTGAGTGCTTCCCAACAGTCTGGTGGTGAACACGAGGATACGACAGAGTGGTCCTATGGATCGCAGTTCAAGTATGAAGAATTCCTGGCACTTCCCAGTCGCCTTCATTCGCTTCTCGTAGTGTTGTTTTTGGTCACCGTAGGACTGGCTATGAAACTATTTCCACCTGTGGGTATTGTGTTAGTTTCTCCGATAGTTCTCTGACATCACTATGCTTCAGGCTCGGATGCTGGCACGTAGGCTCATGCCGCAGTCAGGCGACGGTCCCACTGATGAGTATGCATGGTCATTGCCAGAAAGAATGTTGTGGTCTGATCATAGCGAACTGTTTACCCATAGACAACTCGAGGCGGGCTCCCTTAATATTACAAATATAACGGCTTCAGTGCCGAATGCTCAGGGGCGGACAACCAGTGTGCGAACAGTATTCCATGGTAAAGGAGAGCCAGGATACCTGCTATCGTCAAGTAAGCGATTAATTTCCACCCCACGGAACCTTTTGAGTTCACCAATGGTTTGTTGACAGTCATGATCGCGGAATGTGCCTTGTCCCTCGTTTTGGAAGCAGAACAACTCCCGTCATTCGCCAAGAGCGGTGGCGTGCTCACACCTATGACTGCGTTCGGAGATGTGCTGATCGAACGCCTAAAGGCTTCTGGACGCATAACCATCGAAAGCGAAGTGATACTCGCAGACGCGGGCAGGAAACAGCCGTAGGGGCGATGTAATTGAACTCTTCGCAAGTTTCTCTATACCGTTCATACAGGTCCTTGCAATATGGCTTCTCTGTAATAGCGCTCTATTTACTCTGTCTTGTATGTATTCGTGACTGTCTGTGTTGGCTGACCATATGTTCACTCGCCTAAAGGAAGGAAGACCTATAAAAATATACCTTGTCTATGCCGGTCAGGATTGAGATTCGAGGTTCAAGCAACGGTCAACATTAAGATTGCGCCTTCGCCGCAAGCTGTAGTAGGCGGTGATAGTGGCAGCGGGCTGCACCGCTGCTTGAGCATTGCCTTGCCAACGACCAGTCCAAGTGTTCCCCAGGCTCAATCGTTTATATCTCCACAGCTGCGGTGGCCCAGACGCTGCTCCAGGATGAACGGAGGGGTTGCGACCGTGCTTGGCACAGCACCGGACCTGAACGGTTTCGTCAGTGTGCATAGGGGCCGTCCTGCGTCGTCGATATCCCCATATCGCAAACTGTTTCGGTGATGTTGGCTAAATGAAACTGCGGTCCCGAAACGACATGTTGATGTCAGCGGTAACCTACGTGCGTGTGGTGGACGCGTGTTCATTATGAGGATCAAGGTCGGGCAACGAGTGATGCCTCTCATGATCCCCGTACCATGCTCGCCGTTTGGCTTGGGATCTCGAGGGTATTTGATCGTCCATTGCATGATGAAGTCCGGTGGGTGCTCGGTGGACCCTAGAACGCCGCGCAGCAGCGGAGATGCAGTTATCGAGATTCGGCGGAAGACGGAAGACGGTCTTAATTATTTGTGGCAATTGCAGAGCTTGTTCGTCGTATGTATTGCCAGTAATCAAGGGTCCAGACTGACCCCACGTTTGTCTGTCAGGCGGACCGGGCTAAGTAGTCGGTCAGTTGGACGCGTTTCATGCTCAAAAGGTCAAGATTTACCGTATAAGGCGAGCACGGCGGCGTCATTTCATATCCTCAACACGAGTCGTCCGCTCGGATGGCCGACCCTGACCAGGACCGTTCCCTTCCAACCTTGCAAGAACGACTCGAACATGACGCGCCCGGTGCGTTATCCACGATTTGCACACCCAAGCCTATCACCAGCCAAGCATCAGCATGATCCTCGAATGGACTTGACTTCTGAAAGAGCTTCCGGAATCCGAGGGCGCTTCAAGGAACCAAGTCTGCGTGTTCGACATCCCGTGGAGCCATTGGCAAAAATAAAGCAATGACCGCGGATCTTCGATCGACGGCTTATCATCGAGTCTATAAGTGGAGTGAGAG
>JBBPKR010000284.1:0-12727 GCA_038089375.1 Pseudoaustroboletus valens | reverse complement strand
GAGAGGGGTTTATTGATGATGTTGGAGAGGGCTTTGGTCACTTGAACAGCATTTTCAGCTCTACCAGAGGTAATAAGATGCTGGGCATGGCAAATGTTGGCAGAAGAAAGCTTAGAAGGACGACCTCTAATAGCTTTGGGAAGGGTGGAACACTTCTTGGAATGAAGTTTTGATATAGCAGAAGGGCTGACACCAGTTTGCTTGGCAATTGCTTCACCAGAGTGGCCAGCTGTTACAATCAACTGTGATGCGTAACACGTGACACGACCAGTAGTGTCAAGTGATGTATCAAGGGGTTATGGCGTCAAGCGGTACCCTTCTCTCACTGAGGTGAGTGATGGCTGTAGACGACAGCGGCCGTGACAGGAAGTCTCCAAGACTTCCTTCGATGCAGGTGGCAGAGGATGAAGTCCTAGAAGCAGACCTGGAGAGGTTCAGCTCTCACTGACAGAGATTCCCTACCTAGGGATAGGAGCGGCCCTCGATGATGAGGACAGCAATGACATTGAGGAAGTCCAAGGCCCGGCTTAGACTAGAGGATGAGGTAGAAAAAATCAACCAACAGACTTGAAACTACGTGGTATTGTGTAGATCAAGGTTAGAGATACAAATACGAGAGAGAGGGGTTTATATAGGGTATCGTAACGAGTTCAAGCGGAGCTTGAACTAGTATAGGGCAGGCACTACAAGTCATATCGAGTCAGTGATATAAATGGAACTACGAGGCTATGCGTAAGAGAGCATAGCCGAGGAGGGCAGTGTCTGTGACAAGAAACAAGTTATAAATAAGTAGCACTGTCTAAAAGGCAGTGGTCGGCACGGGAGATGGTGAGAAACGGAAGTATTGGTGCCACTTTGCCGGGGAGCAGTCTTGTGCAAGCGCGGCATTTCAGTCGTCCTCGTTAATAACAGGGGAAAAAGGGGAGGGGGTATCCTCAACCGTAACACCAGCATCAAGCAAAGAAAGAATGGTATTTTGTTGGGTGAGAGAGAGGGATTTAACCATGATGGTGGTTGAGAATCAAGGAGTGTGGGAACTTTTTTAAACTCAGACATACTATTTACATGTATATCCTTGTTTGTAGTAACAAATAATGACACCTAATCAATATTTTGACTGAGATTCTAATCATCAATTCAAAAGCTCAAAAACTCTTTTCATGACATAGCTGTTTTAAAATGGTCATATCTTACTGGCATGTGAACTTCATCACATGACATAGGGTGCGACTTTGTAGCCTGGAGTGAGTACTATTTATAACTCCACCAAAGCTAAGCGAAATTCCCACAGTGGCTGGCAGTGCGCTTCGTGCACTGCAGTTGAGGTTAGTATGGAAAGGGTTTTTGAGGTCACTGTAATGAATTGAGCATGTAGTTTTGATGTCTGCTTATGGCTTGGCTCATAAAATGGGTCCTGCCTATTTAATGTTACAAATGACAGGGTTGTTGAGTAGGATTACTGGGAGCTAAACTTACAGTGTCAACCAGGTATGGGTACAGCTATGGGTCAGAGCTTGTTGTGAATTTTGTTGTTATTTCCAACATGTCATAGGAAAGCATACCACTCAGTAATAAAGTTACCTGCATTGCTAGAGGAAGATAGTGATAGACATTATATATGTATTTGATCTTTGGATTTGTTATTTGGTGGCTCATCTGCCTCATTCAGAATGAGCATCTTGATCAAGTAGTTCTTTATAGCAGCTGAAAATTTGATATGCTATATGATTTGTATAACACACTTACCATCATGCAAGCTGTGATGTTGTTACAGTTGAGGATACCCCCTTCCCTTTTTCCCCTGTCATCAACGAGGATGACTGGAATGCTGCGCTCGCACAAGACTGCTCCCCGGCGAAGTGGCACCAATACTTCCATTTCTCTCCGTCTCCTGTGCCAACCACTGCCTTCTAGGCAGTGCTCTTATTTATAACTCGTTTCTTGTCACAGACACTGCCCTCCTCGGCTATGCTCTCTCATGCATAGCCTCGTAGTTCCTTTTATATCACTGACTCGTTGTGACTCAATAGTGCCTGCCCTACACTAGTTCAAGCGGAGCTTGAACTCGTTACGATACAGTATATAAACCTCTCTCTCTCGTATTTGTATCTCTAACCTTGATCTACACAATACCACGTAGTTTCAAGTCTGTTGGTTGATTCTTTTACCTCATTCTCTAGTCTAAGCCGGGCCTTAGACTTTCTCAATGTCGTTGCTGTCCTCATCGTTGAGGGCCGCTCCTATCCCTAAGAAGGGAACCTCTGTCAGTGAGAGCTGAACCTCTCCAGGTCTGCTTCTAGGACAACGTCCTATGTCACCTGCATTGAAGGGAGTCTTGGAGACTTCCTGTCACGGCCGCTGTTGTCTACAGCCGTCACTCACCTCAGTGAGAGAAGGGTACCGCTTGACGCCGTAACCCCTTGATACATCACTTGACACTACTGGTCGTGTCACACGTTACGCATCATGGTTGATCGTAACAAAAGATCAAGGTTTTCTTTTCCTAGTGCTCTCCACGCCTAGGTTTCTACCCCCTCCTCGTCATCATTGCTCTAAGTTGAGCAACACCTCGTTGTCATCACATCTCACTGAATCTCTGGAGCAGGACCTACCAACTCCTCTGCTTGTCCCTGGGAAAACCCTTTCCAATCCTCTCCTCGCCCCCATACCTCTCCTCTTTCACCATCCAACCGTTCTACTCGGGCTCCTACCTCAGCACTACCCCCATCTGAGGAAGAAGTAAATGAAGAAGACACTAGCAGTGGAGAAGAAGGAAACGAAGAAGAAGATATTTCCCTTCCGTTAGATGATGCTGACAGAGACCATATTCGCTCCGCCATCTCCACCGCCCTAGGAACACTCACGGCCTCTCATCCTATACCCACTGAAACTATCAATGAACCTACCCCCATTCCCATTCCTACCAGTATGACTACTGAAATCAAAGCTGCCCTCCCCGAAGAGTTTGCCGGCGAGCCGCAGGACGCTACCAGATGGCTGCTAGCGATGAGGGCTTACCTTGCCCTTCATAACCATTGGACAGAGTCCACCAAAGTGGTGGTACTCCTCAACCATATGACCAAAGGCCGTGGAAAAGCCTTTGCTGAGTCTTGGCTCACCAAGATCGTTGTCGACAAGGTGCCAGACGACCAGTTTACCCTCAAGAAGATCAGTGACTCTTTCTTGACAACTTTTTCCCCATATGACTCGGCCTCCCAAACCTGTGTCGAACTTGGATCCCTAAACCAGGATACCCACGACCCCAAAGGATTCGAAAAGTTCATCTCCAACTTTTCCCTCCTCTCTACCAGATCTCAGATTACCGATGTCCACGCCCTCTCGGAATGGTTCCTCAGAGATTTAGATAGCAAGATTGCGGAGCAGCTTATGCTCTCTGGGATCCTCAAAACTGCTAAAACCATTGAGGAACTCTTCACCAAGGCATTAGAGATCGAAGGAGGACTCAAACGAATTCAGTTACTCTGATGTGGACCCCATACCTCTTACGGAGGATCTTCCTCTTGAAGGGATCCCAATGCTATGGACGTAGACCGCCTCACTTTCGAACCTGAAGAGCGGGCCCATCTATTCCGAGAAAGGAGATGCTTCATCTGTAAGAAGCAAGGATGTTCTACCAAACGTTACCCTGGGTATGCCCCCAACGTTAAGAAGTGGACTGCAACCTCAACGGTCCAAGTACAGATGGTACAGGCTACCACTCCACCTTCTACCCCTAAAGATGTCATGGTCAATGTTGACCCGTATGACATGATTGCCAAGTCTAAAGGATATGACAAGGCACAACTTATCAAAGCAATCGATGCTGTGTTCGATCCTGCCAAAAACAAAGACGGGAACTCTATCTGGGAAGCCGACGAAGATGATCCTAGGATGGTATACGAGGTCGAAGATGATGCCTCGGACCTCGTCCAAACTGGGAAGGATTTTTAGAAGGAGGGCCAGGACCGGCATCTGGACCCTCGGTTACGATTGCTCCTGTATTTATTGCTGGAATGAAGGCTAGTTCTATTCGCCTTCCAGTCACTATTATTTCTGGCAAGAATCCAGAGCAAAACATCAGCATCACCACATTGATCGATAGTGGAGCTACTGGATGCTTCATCAATCGTCGCATCATCGATCAACACCACATCCCCACTTCCCCTCTTCCTCAACCTGTTAAAGCCCAGAATGTTGATGGTACTCTCAACAAAGCAGGCGACATCACCCACAAAGCTCAACTAGTCATAGACTATGGTGGCATCATGGAACAACGAATGTTCCTTGTCCTTGGACAGGGCAAGGATGACCTTCTTCTAGGCCTCCCTTGGCTGAGATCTATGAACCCAAAGATCTCATGGCGGGACAGGAAAGTGGAGCTTTACCCAGAAGACTACAACAACATCTGGGATAATCATCCCAGATCTCACCATCAACACTACCTTGCCAATTTCCTTGGCAAAGGAGAGGAAGCCGACATCTCTCGGAGCCTTTACAACAAATATCCACGCTACTCGACGCCTCTGAATCGTAAAGGACTCCTCAGACGTTCTATGTTGAATGCTCCTGGTTCTCCACCATTTGTGGAACTTGCTCAGACTACGTTGTCCACCACTATTGCCCATCAGGCTGACTCAGAAGCGGTTACCCTTCCTGACACCTATTCCTCCTTCTCCGATGTGTTTTCTGAAGAAGGAACCACCAAACTTCCCCCGTCCTGACTGTATGATCATATGATTGAACTCTTCGACTTTTTTATCCCGAAAAGAGCAAAGAACTATCTGCTTAACCCAGCCGAACTCAAAGCCTGCCAGGAGTTCGTCACTGAAAACTTGAAATCTGGAAAGATTTCCCCTTCCAAGTTCCCACAGGCGTCGCCCTTCTTCTTTGTCCAGAAGAAGAATGGCAAGAAGCTTTGTCCCTGCCAGGACTATCGTTACCTTAACTCCCACATGATCAAAAACACGTACCCCCTTCCCCTCATCTCCGACCTCATTGACAAACTTAAGGGTTCTTCCCTCTTCACGAAGTTTGACGTACGTTGGGGATACAACAATATCTTGATCAAAAAGGAGGACTGCTGGAAGGCAGCTTTCATTACTCCCCTGGGCCTCTTCGAGCCAAATGTCATGTTCTTCGGCATGTGTAATTCACCGGCAACATTCCAATGTTTCATGAATGATCACTTCGGCGATTATATTGCTGAAGGTTGGTTGATCATTTATATGGACAACCTCCTCATTCACTCCATCACCGATCCTTCTCTCCACGAAGAGCACATGTGCAAAGTCCTCCAGCACATCCACGAACTCTTCATGTATCTCAAGCTCGAGAAGTGTACCTTCTCGGCCAAAGAAGTGGAGTACCTCGGCATGGTCGTTAGTGGTGAGGGAGTCAAAATGGATCCGACCAAACTCAGGGCAATTGCCGACTGGTCTGCTCCCTTCTCTTCCGTTAAAGAAGTCTGGTCGTTCCTCAGCTTCTGTAACTTCTACTGTCGCTTTATCCCCTCCTTTTCGGATATCGCTCGACCTCCTATTGACCTCACGAAGAAGAGTGTTTCCTTCGCTTGGTCCCCGACCTGTGATGCTGTAGTAGCATCACTCTGTCAGGCCTTCCTGTCCAAGCCAGTGTTGGCTTTTCCGGACACCTCTAAACCCTTCACCCTCATGACGGATGCTTCCTTGACAGCCTCCGGGGGGTGCTGATGCAACCCGATTCCAATGGGGATCTCCACCCATGTGGATACCTCTCTCGCTCCTTCTCCCCAGCTGAGCAAAACTACAACATTTATGATTATGAACTTCTCACGGTCATCCATGGTCTCGAAGAATGGCGGCAATACCTCATGGGTTCCGCCCATCCTGTCATGGTTCTTACGGATCACAAGAACCTTACCTACTTCAAAGACCCCAGTAAACTCCCCTGGCGCCAGGCGTGCTGGCTCCTTTTCCTCCAGGACTTCCATTTGTCCTATTGTGCTGTCCCTGGAACCCAGATGGGTCCTGCAGATGCCCTATCCTGGAAGGATTCCGTGGATACCTCCTCCGACAATGTGGACGTGCAGCTACTCCCCAATGATGCCTTTGTGCATCATATTAATTCCATTGACCTCTTCCTAGCGGAACAGATTAAGGAGTCTTCCCCATCCGATCCTCTCATCCTCACCTATTTAAAGGAGCTCCATTCGGAGTCTCCTTCCCTTTCCCTCCGGTCCTCCCCTTCCGACTGGACCTACTTGGACGGCCAACTCTATTTCCATTCCCGCTTATATGTCCCAGACCCCACCCATCCTTAGGCAAGAGCACGGGTAACCTGCAGGTATTTCCGGCGCGACCCGTACCCGACCCCGCCACTTACCCGTACCCGCAGGAGTGGGTATGGGTTTTCACGCAGGTTGGCACTCCAAGACCTGCAGCCAACCCGCGAGGGGTTTACCTGCGGGTTGACTCTCTTTGACCTGACATGACAGTGATGTTGTGTTTTTTTTTTTTTTTTTTTTTTTTTTTTTCTCATTCTTGCGCAGGCTACAATCATTGCGTCAACGGACGCGATGCCTGGGCACATGGACGAACAACGACTCGACAACGATGCGACAATGAAGACAACAATGACGACAATGTGCCACGGCAACAGCAGCAACGATGACGACAATGCAACGAAGACGTCGACATGACTCGACGACAATAACGACACGAGTCACACCGACGCGACGACACGACGGACGACGGCAATGAGGACGGCAATGACGAGGATGACGTGACGAGGGCGATGAGGACGGCAATGACGAGGACGACGCAACGAGGGCGATGAGGACGGGGGTGCGACAACGACACGACCACAGCGACCAGGACAGGGGCACGACGACAATGACGACAATGACACCCCGTCGTTGCAACTGCAACAACGGCAATGACAACGACGACGCGACGAGGGCGACGAGGACGGGGGACCGATGACGACTCGGACGACAACTGCGATGACACAACAACAATGCGATGAGAGCGATGAGGATGGGGGACCAACGACGACATGACAACGACTCGGACGACTCGGACAGGGGACTGACGACGACTTGGACAACAACTGTGATGACACGACGACGACGACATGACGACGTGATGGGGACGGAGGCCGTGAGCAGAAGCGACGACATGACGCACACAATCGTGCACGTTGTGTAGTCGCTCCTGCGCATGGGTAACTCCACGGGTACGGGTAGACAAGGGGCAGGTCCAGGGTAGCATATTTGCTACCCGTACCCTGACCCGCGCTGTACCCGCACCCTAACCCACACGGGTTGCCCGAACCCGTGCTCTTGCCTACCTGTCCTTGCCTGGTCACGGACGCTCATGGTTCCCCCTCTGGTGGTCATGGTGGCCACCTTCGTACCCTCGCCCTCCTCTCTAAGGACTACTGGTGGCCTGGTATGGCTACCTTTGTCTGGAAATACATCGCTGGCTGTGCAGTTTTCCAGGCTAATAAGGTGCAAATCCACCCCACCGTTTCCCCCTCTGTCCCGTTGGCTGTTCACACCTCCTGCCTGTTTGCCCACCTCTCCGTGGACCTCATTACCGACCTTCCCCTGGTCTGTGGCCACGATTTTATTATGGTTGTGGTCGACCATGGCCTCAGTAAGGGGGTAATTCTCACTCCTTGCTCCAAAACCATTGACGCTGCCGGCATCGCTGACCTTTTCTTCCACCATGTATTCAAATGCTTCGGCCTCCATGATAAACTCATCTCGGATCGAGGCCCACAATTTGCCTCAGCTTTCGCTAGAGAACTTGCCAAACTCACGGGATATGATTTGGCTCTCTCTACAGCTTACCACCCCCAATCGGATGGCCAAACAGAGCGTTATAACCAGGAGCTAGAAACCTACCTCCGCATTTTCTGTCAAGGTCAGCCTATGAAATGGCTTGATCTACTCCCTTGGGCCGAGTTCTCCCATAACTCCACCATCCATTCCTCTACCAACAAATCCCTGTTCTCCCTCCTTTATGGATTTGAACCCTGTTCCTATCCGCCACTCAGAAAAACCTATATCCCTGCCCTTGAGCAGTGCCTCTCTCTTTTTGAAACTGCTCGAAAAGAAGCAGAAGCCTCTCACCAACTCACCCAACTTAAAATGAAAGAATGAGTCTTCTCTCGGTTCAAACCCTGGAACGTTGGAGATAAGGTCTGGCTTGACGCCAAGAACCTAAAACTCCAAGTTCCCAACCGAAAACTCTCCCTGAAACGTGTCGGCCCACTCGAGATCACCCAAGTAGTATCTTCAGTGGCATTTCAACTCAAACTCCCCCCGCAATGGAAGATCCATGATGTCTTCCATGCATCCCTTCTCTCCTTCTATAACGAGACCCCAGAACACGGCCCCAACTTCTCCCGACCTCCGCCCGAACTCATCGGATCGGAAGAAGAATTTACCATGGAATCCATTATCAATCACTGCGGATCTCCATCACAGAGGCAATACCTTGTGCACTGGACCAGCTATCCGGCTTCAGAACGAATGTGGGAACCCGAGTGCCACCTTACTAATGCCAAGACAATCTTACTGGCATATAAAAAGGTGAACAAATTGTAGCGGAGCTCAAACCACTCTTGTTCTCCTATGGCCATCATCCCCCACTCTTACCCGTCCATCCACGCCGCTCTTGCTTCCCTCACCCCCTCCTCCTGTCGCATTCTCTATGCCACGCTTGTCGAAGACCGAGAAGCCTTGGTTGCGCTACGCACCACTTTGGAGTTCACATCGGACCCGATCATCACCTCCCTTGTCTGCAGTTACCTCTAACTTGCAGGCCTTCAATCCCTTTTCTCCTGGGCTGCCTGGCACTCGCCAAGTGTCTTTACCGCAGAGCATTCCAACTCCTTCACCCCTGACTCCACCAATACCCTCCCTCTCATTACCAACGTCATCACCGAACTTAGAGTCGTGTTCCTCGACGCCCTCTTCAACACAGGGTTTGATCTCTCTATTGCCCAGCTTGACCTCCTCCTCCTCCACCATCTCCTCTCCCCCATTGTTGAATCTTTCATCGACAACGAATCCCTTCCCTCCTGGCGTTTTCAGGAATTCCTGGAGGACCTTCTTCAATTTGGTCCTGGAGGAGTTTGACGAGCCCACTCTGTGGGACCTCTGGATGGAATCAACCCCATCAGCTCTACAGTTGCTGGCAATGGTAGCGGCAAGCAGGCTGCCCCTGCCCCCTTGCCCTCCAACTCCTCCTCCTCCTCCATTCTGTTACAGTTGCCCTGGAGAGTGTGTTACAGTTGCCCTGGAGAATGCCCTCAATCTGCCGTTGTCATCATTGGACATTGTTTCTTTCGTCCCTTTTCATTATTCTCTAACCCTTGACCGTCCGTGGTTACCTTCTCTCACTCGATAAGAGTCAGTCCATTTACTTCACCTTGTTTCTTATCTTCCTATCTAGTGTGACTCATTCAACATGAGTCACTATCTCCTTATCTTTTCATTTGTCTTATCTTCTTATCTCTTCGTCTCAATATGTCTCTCTCTCCTTCTCTACTGTTACACAGCTTGGTCTGTGCACTAAAGGTCGATCCTTAAATACCCGTAGTTGTACAATCATGTTCTTTAGCTAGTTCTACGCAATCAAGCATTGTTCTAGTCCTCCGAGAGCTCCAGCTGTGTGTCTGGATATCGAGACCCTTCCCACTTGTCTTTGAACTCCAAGGAGCGGACTCTTCGTGAGCGATTCCTCCCTGGCCTAAGACTCAGAACGCCGCTTCGCGTAACAGAGTGCCCTTAACCTGCTGTTGTCATTGTTGGACATTATTTCCTTTGTTCCTTTTCACTATTCCCTGACTCTTGATCGTCCCTGGCTCCCCTTTCTTGCTCGATAGGAGACAGTACCCTTATCTCTCCTCATTGTTCTCCCTATCTAGCATGACTCGTTCAACATGAGTCACTATCTTCTTATCTCTTTATCTTCTTATCTCTCTGTCTCGATTTGTCTTCCTCTCTTTCACTACTGTTACACAGCTTGGTCTGTGCACGATAGGTTGACCCTTAAATACCAGTAACAGTATGATGGTGTCCTTTAGCTAGTTCTGCGCAATCAAGCATTGTTCTAGTCCTCCGAGAGCTCCAGCTGTGTGTCTGGATATCGAGACCCTTCTCCCTTGTCTTTGAACTCCAAGGAGCGGACTCTTCGTGAGCGATTCCTCCTTGGTCTAAGACTCAGAACGCCGCTTCGTGTAACACCTATCTCGCTTCTCCCTATGGCAAGTCGGAGATAAGGTCTGGCTTGAGAACTGGAACCTTCATCTCCGTTATCAATTCAGGAAATTAGCACCCAGAAGGGAAGGACCCTTCGAAATTACTCAGGTCATCTCCCCTGTGGCATATCATCTCCGACTTCCCCCCACTTGGTGCATCCATGACGTGTTTCATGCCTCCCTCTTATCGACCTATAGGGAAACAGCAGAACACGGACCAAACTTCCTATCTCCACTGCCTAAGGAGATAGAAGGCGAAGAAGAATATGAGGTAGAACAAATCCTCTCACACTGAGGACCACAAGGCAAAAGGTAGTACCTGGTGTCCTGGAAAGGATGGCCCTCATTGGAAAATACCTGGGAACCCGAGTCAAACCTTTCCCACTCCGACGAGCTTCTTCTTACTTATAAGGCCAGCCATCCCTCCGCCTTCTCCATCTGAACTCCCATAACCATGGCCAGAAATTACCTCTCCTCCGCCTCTTGCGCTGCTGCTCACGCCTCCACTTCCACCTCCTCCTCTGACCTGAGGGACAACTCCTCCAGGTCCATCGACATGACTAACCCTGGTATGGCCAGGGTCTTCAACACCAACTCAGACTATGACCTCTCCATGGGTCACACCCATCCTGACACCCCCATTGTTCCCTCTCTCCTCCCTGATGAGGTCCAGGACGAAGTCATCTCTGCCACCCTTGAGTCCCCCCCCATTATGTATACCATCACTGAAAGAATCGGTTTAAATAGGGATCCTGCTGTGTGTAACCTTTTACTTATCTACTTTTCATTTGCTCGCCTCCGTCTCTTCTTTTCCCAGATCCCCATCACCAATGTCACATCTGACCCCACCCTCTTTGGAGCTATGCAAGCTTGCATGGCCACTCTCCTTCGCCGCATCCTAAGCTCCCTCCTTGATGCCCAATTCAACAATGCCATCACCTCCATCCACCCCAGGGATCTCTTCCCTGCTTTCAGCGGATGGTGGCACACCCTGACCAGACAAGGACAGGACGACTATGCTGTCGAGGCAACTGCCTTCCAAAGTCGGTTTCGAGCCAGCCCCCACTCTTTTCAGGAGCAACGGGCTCGAGTCCAGAGACGGAGCCTGGCTAGACTCTCCCCGAACCTTTCTTACCCCGAAAGATGCCTTACTCCACCCATTGCTGTCGCCTCTGTCCCCTCCCACTCTAGGACACGTCGTTCTTCACACCCAGTCCCTCTTTTGTCATCTTTGTCTAACTCCTCCTCTCCAACTCATCGTTGTCGCCCACAACCCAGCAGCCCAGCTGTCACCCGTCGTCGGTCCTCCTTCGCTGTTCAGGCCCCTGGTACCCCTTATCCAATCATTACCAATGGCCCATGCTTCGACCCTGACATTCTCCCAGTCCCTGCTCCTGCTCCGCCTACCCAGGAGGGGAGTACTCCTCCACCTCCGTATGTGTCTGTTGGAAATCAATTGGTGTGCAGTACCATAGCCACTGTATTACATAATCATGGACTATTTCGAACCTTCGTAGTATACCTTTACTTTAGTGACTACTACTAGAGTATTCAACATCTTGACCATCCCTGGTTGCCTTCCCTTACTCGATAGAACCTTACTGATCTACCCCGTTCTCTTATTATCTCTTTCCGATTCCTTCCTATCAGGGTTGACTCATTCAACATGAGTCACTATCAGTTTATCTCCTTATCTTGTTGACCGCTTATCTTTCCGTCTCAATTTGTCTTTCTCTCTTTCACTACTGTTACACAGCTTGGTCTGTGCACAATAGGTTGATCCTTAAATACCAGTAACAGTACAATGGTGTCCCCTAGCTAGTTCTATGCAATCAAGCATTGTTCTAGTCCTCTGAGAGCTCCAGCTGTGTGTCTGGATATTGAGACCCTTCCCTCTTGTCTTTGAACTCCAAGGAGCGGACTCTTCGTGAGCGATTCCTCCTTGGTCTAAGACTCAGAACCTCGCTTCGCGTAACATATCCTTCATTAAATTTTTGTGACTAAAAATACAAATGTGGTTATGCTATAAGTAAAACAATTTTCACTCAATGTGGCTGTGTTTGGTGTTACGCGAAGTGGCGTTCTGAGTCTTAGACCAAGGAGGAATCGCTCACGAAGAGTCCACTCCTTGGAGTGCAAAGACAAGTGGGAAGGGTCTCGATATCCAGACACACAGCTGGAGCTCTTGGAGGACTAGAACAACGCTTGATTGCATAGAACTAGCTAAAGAACATGATTGTACTGCTATGGGTATTTAAGGGTTGACCTTTAGTGCACAGACCAAGCTGTGTAACAGTAGAGAATGAGAGAAAAACATATCAAGATGAAGAGATAAGAAGATAAGGAGATAAGAAGATAAGGAGATAGTGACTCATGTTGAATGAGTCACACTAGATAAGAAGATAAGAAATGAGGTGAGATAAGCGGACTAACTCTTATCAAACGAGAGAGGGTAACCAGGGACGATCAAGAGTTAGGG
>JBBPKR010000282.1:0-12738 GCA_038089375.1 Pseudoaustroboletus valens | reverse complement strand
GTTTGCTCCATATACCGAGGCAGACAAGCGCGCGAGTTGATTGGATGGATAGGCGTGATCGGACATGTGAAAGGAGGAGTCGGCCACGGCTGAACAACCGCTCGACATCAACAGAGGTAGCTACACATTATAACGGCCGTCAGTAAAATATATAAAACAAAAGTAAAAAGAAATACTTGCCAGGAATAGTCAAGTAGTCGAGCGCCATATGTGAGAGGGACAGATAGATGTGTTGGTGCTCACGCCACCATGTGATCGCATCAGTAGCATACTCCACATCAGTGCTGAGATAGTGGTCAAGTTCGGACCTGAGATCATTCAGCTTGGGAGGGGCAAGGGCCGCAAGGTTGTCGAACATGTTCATCCTCTTTTTTGCATGGCGCTTGCCGGAGTTATCTGTGACATCTTCTGGATCATTCTCGTTCGAGTCAGCGATCTCAAGGGCCGTGTAGGAGCGTTCGAACTCGCTTCACACAAGGTTTTTGGCCGTTGAGATCCATTCGGCCTCCCAGTTCATTTTTTTGAAGTAGGTGATCTTGTGATGGGGATGAAGGACTGTTTAATTACATTGATTAGTATTAGTCCATTAGATTGTAAAACAATGGATTACTTACTCATTGCAATCCAGTAGACTTCAGAACTGTCGGTTAGTGAGTAGTAGCGGTTGAGTGTCTTCCTTGCCAGTGAAACGGCAGCGTGAACAGATGGTAAGTACTTGCGGTCACGAGAAAATTTGCGGAGCTCTTGATTGATATGATCCATGGCAGGTATGACAGTGGCGAGGTTGGGTGTCGCTCGCGAGAAGAAAAGGGTCGCATCTTTGAGAACCTAGTAACAGGGTAGTAGGTGATTATGTGAGCAGTAAGAACACGAGCCTGTAATCAGAACAAGGGGAGGATGGACGGTGAGTACTTACTGTCAACACTTCATGCAGTTGCTCAATCACCGTCCATTCCTCATTGGATAACTCGAACTTTCTCAACCCAAGCTCCCGTTTCTGGGTGATTCCATCGACCACCTCTCGATGTCGCAAGGCATAGTCCAACATATCGAATGTTGAATTCCACCAAGTCGCCACATCCCGCGGAAGATATATCAACTTCAACTTCAGCATTTCGAAGATCTCGCGCCAGGCAGGGAGGAGGATGGTGGTCAAGCGGATAATTTTATAGCCCAGTTTGCGTGTCTGGGGGGAGTCTCAGACTCAAATGTGAGTTTTTTTATGATGCTCACACCTTGAACAGTGCCGCTTTTACAGGACATGTTGTTCTCTTTAGCTCCTCATGTTCACTTGCCATCAGTTCCCTGGACTCGTCAACCCAACCCTCATCATTATCATTGATCAAGTCCTCTCCTTCGTCATCATCAAGTTCACCCTCATCATCCATGTCAGCGTTGCCATCAGCCGCTTCCAAGTCCTCCAAAGAGGACTCCTCCTGCTCACTACTATCGATGTCTGTTCTGTTTAAATCCTTTGTCGTGGTGTCAAACTGACGAAGTAGCGACTTCGCTACTAGATTTACGACGTGCAAAAAGCAACACGTTTGGCTTGCACGACCCGCAAACATTGGCACCAAGTCGCTAAGTGTATCAACCATCACATCATTATTCGAGGCGTTATCGCAGGTCACGGACAGTATCTAGTAGGCCAGTGATCAGTGTTAGATCAAGTACGTCGTCTATATGATGGCAGTACTGACCTTATCTGCTAATCCAAACTCGTTTAGCATGTTTGCAAACACTTTTGCTAGCTCATGACCGGTGTGTGACTACTTATCGTCAAATCATTTTTAATTGTAGACTTGAACAGACTTGGACTCACTGTGGCAACCTCGACAATGTCCAATGGCATTGACAGAGGTTTTATTTTGTGCTCCAAGTGCACACAGAAAGCCACAAATGCATGGTGGTTAGGTGACGACCATGCATCGGTCGTGAAGTTTAGCTTGCCACTATAAGCCTATGATAACATTGGTATGTTCAATCTCACATCTTGTTGCATACTAAATCATCACTAACCTTCAACATTCTAGCTATCCTCTCTTGTGTGTGGGCAAATACAAGTCGAACGTCTCGGGCAACAGTCCATCTGGATGGTAAGTAACAATGAGGGCGACCCGTTTTCATTAGTACTTGATAATATTCATCTTCGACTATTGAAAATGGTTGGAGGTTCTCAGATACCCAGCAGACGATCGCAGCACTACAGAAAATCAATCATTGGATCAAGATTCAAAGGGCATGTTAGCGCACCGAGTTTCCACTGGAGTATGCGCCCGATGCGAGTAGGCAACTTTATTGGTTTGTCCAAACACTGATTTGATTGTTCCATCCTTTAAGGTCCCCTTTCGGAGTGCCTCACGCACTTTGGTGCTGTCTTTCAGCGCCTCGGCTGCAGTACTCACAATCTCAGTACCCCAACAGCTCTTAGCATGCTTTCGCAAGTTCCCTGTTGACCTTGCGTCCTTTGTGTCCAAGTACCGGCGGATTGTTGTGCGGCAACCGCGTGCACCGCAGATAAAGTCATGTGCATTCCTGCCGTTGACATTGACAATACGTGGTTTTGGTTCAAAAAACCCATATACAGGTGCACGCCACTCTTTTCTTAGTCGCTCTGTTCAAACGCAAGTGAATGTAAGTTTCTAGTTTTCCATTGTACAAGGTACTCACCGAGTTCTTCCTCTGCAGTCTCTGGTGTCACGTCCTTGATGGACTCTGAGTCATTGTCTGTGTCAGCAACATCCTGGACAACCTAACTGTCAGATTCGTGATTCAAGATTATGTTCTATGGTTGTCGTTACCTGTGCACTAGGACCATCAGAGTCCTGCCTATTCTGGGTATGTGTCGTCACTAGTCTAGCCACATTGCTGACTGCGCAGGCTATGTGGCATTGTTTTTTCCCATTGTTAGAAGCTTCATCTCCGGAACCATCAGAAGAGTTGTCTTGAGGCTGCTTCCTTTTCTTCGACAATGTCAAGTCTGTCAGTTGCTCTTCAAGTGCAGCCTGGGCCTTCTCTGTTTTCTTTCGGACATGTTTGGCACTGGTAGTCTGGGACATTACTCGGCAGGTTGGTCTGTGGGCTGCTGTTAGAAAGGGAAGCGCTCGAGTTTGCCATTGTTGACCCGTGTGTATATATTACAGTCAATGTGGCTGAGATGTGGCGGAGTGACTCAGAGCGAGAACTGGGCTCCATGGGCTCCTATTCTGAAATATATATCACATGTTCAGATTAGCTATGGGTGGCGGGTAATTAAGGGATGGGTCTGCGGGTGGAAAATAACTGACCTGAACCCTGACCCGTGCGTGACCCGAACCCTGACCCGCACGGGTTACCCAAACCCCTGCTCTAGCCTACGCATCCTAGAGTGGGCGGTTGTAGAGGCGAGCGAGATGGGTGGAGTGATGCATCTCAAAGGGTGAGGAAGGTGCGGTGGGAGTCTAGCCAGGTTACTCCTCTGGACTCGAGCTCGTTGCTCCTGAAAGGAGTAAGGGCTGGCTCGAAACCGACTCTGAAACGCCATGGCTTCTTCTGCGTAGTCGTTCTGTCCCTGTCGAGTAAGCGAGCACCACCAGTCACTGAAGGCGGAGAACAGGTCTCTGGGATGAACAGAAGCTATTGCATCGTTAAGTTGGGCTTCCATGAGGGCGGAGAGGATGTGTCGAAGGAGGGTGGAGAAACAAACTTGCATGGCCCCGAAGAGAGTGGGGTCGGACGTGAGGTCGGAGATGGGGATCTGGGAGAAAAATAACCGAAGACGAACAAAAGAAAAATAGACTAGAAGTAGATTACAAGCGGCAGGATCTCTATTCAAACCGATTCTTTCAGTGATGGTATATACTAAAGGAGGGGACTCAAGGGCTGTGGAAAGTATTTCATCCCTGATTTTGTCAGGGAGGAGAGACGGGACAATGGGGGCGTTGGGATGGGTATGACCCATAGAGAGGTTGTAGTCGGAGTTGGTGTTGAACACCTGGGTCATGCCGGGGTCAGTCATGTCGATGGACCCAGATGGGTTATCCTCGTGGGCAGAAGAGGAGGAGGGGCGAGAGGTGGTGGCAGTGCGAGAGGCAGAGGAGAGGAAGTTGTATGCCATGATGGTGGTTGTTCAGATGGAGAAGGCGGAGGGATGACTGGCCTTATAAGTGAGGAGGAGCTCGTCAGAGTGGGAAAGGTTGGACTCGGGTTCCCAGGTATTTTCCGATGAGGGCCATCCCTTCCAGGACACCAGGTACTGTCTTTTGCCTCGAGGTCCGCGGTGTGAGAGGATTTGTTCCACCTCATATTCTTCTTCGCCTTCTATCTCCTCAGGGGGTGGAGATAGGAAGTTCGGTCCATGCTCTGCCATCTCCCTATAGGTGGATAAGAGGGAAGCGTGGAATACATCATGGATACGCCATGTGGGGGGGAGTTGGAGGCGGTACGCCACCGGGGATATTACTTGGGTTATCTCGAAGGGTCCTTCCCTTTGAGGAGCTAGCTTCTTGGACAGATATTGGAGATGAAGGTTCCAGTTCTCAAGCCAGACCTTATCTCCGACTTTCCATGGGGAGAAGCGAGATAACGAATGTTCCTTCATGATCCGTCGGGATCTTTCATGTGCTGCCAGGGCTTCTTTCCTTCCTTCCTCGATAAGAGATAAGCGGTTTTCTAGGGTCAGCAGGAAGGTCTTTCCGATTGGTGGATAAGCCCTGGGTTCATATCCCATCATCAGGAAGAAAGGGGATTGGTTGGTCGAAGAGTGGGTGGAGGAGTTATGGACGAACTCTGCAAGGGGGAGCAAGGAGGCCCAGGAATTGGGTTTTCCCGAGCAGAAAATGTGTAGGTATGTTTCTAACTCCTGGTTTACCCGTTTGGTTTCTCCGTCAGTTTGGGGGTGATAGGCGGTGGAGAGGGCAATATCATATCCCAGGAGGCGAGCAAGTTCCTTGGCAAATGCTGAGGCGAATTGGGGACCTCTGTCGGAGATGCATTTGTCATGTAGTCCAAACCTCAGGAAGATTCGTTCGAAAAAGAGAGAGGCTACTCCTTCGGCAGTGATAGAATCAGTGCAAGGTAGAAAAAGTGCCCCCTTTGTAAGCCCATGGTCGACCATGACCAGAACAGCAGTAAAACCAGAGGAAACCGGTAACGAGGTGATAAGATCCAGTGAGATCTGTTGGAAGGGGCAAGTGGAGGAGGACTGGATCAGGAGGAGAGGGGGCCGAGACGGGTGGGTGTTAACCTTGTTGGCCTGGCAAGTGGCACAACCAAGGACGAAGCGGCGAACCAAGGAGGAGAGACCCGGCCACCAGTAGTCTCGAGCTACTAGGTTCTGGGTGTGAAGGACACCCGGGTGTCCTGCAGTGGGGGAATCATGGCAGAGGTGGACGACGTCCAAGCGAAGCGGTTCTGGAACATAGAGGCGACCCTTGTAATACAAGAGGCCTTGTTCCGTTGACCAGTCCAACGCTGATGCTCTAGGAAGGAGGGAGGACCCTTCCGCCAGGCGAGAGACGGCTGAAGACGCGAGGGAATCAGAGGAAGTGAGGTCAGCAATCTTCACTGCGATGGCAGTATCCAGAGATCAGACGAAGAGGTGATCGGGAAGTAGGGTAACATCTGCATTATCGGCAGTGGTATCGACATCATACCTGCGGAATAAGGCATCTGCTGGTGCCATCTGAGCACCAGGGAGGTGGTGGAAAACGAGGTCAAAGTCCATCAGGAAGAACTGCCATCTGGGATGTCGTCTGGAGAGTCGTTGGGGCTGGCAAAAATAAGTCAAGTTCTTCTGGTCTGTGAGCATAGTGACGGGAAGGCCTGTTCCCTGAAGGTAGTGTCGCCATTCTTCCAAGGCATGAATGACTGCCAGGAGTTCCCTGTCATAGACATCATAATTTCATTCCGCCGGGGAGAAGGTTTTGGATAGGTAGGCGCATGGTTGGAGATCTCCATTGCCATTTCTCTGCATTAACACTGCACCAGAAGCAATGAGAGAGGCATCGGTCATGACAAAGAAAGGTTTCTCGACATCGGGCATGCGGAGCAGTGGTTTCGAGAAGAAGGAGTGCTTCAGCTGGTTAAAGGACGCCTGACATTCATCAGACCATTTCCAGGGGACTTCTTTCTTGGTGAGGTTGATCAGTGGTTGAGCAACTGCCGAGAAATTAGCAATGAATTTTCGGTAGAAGTTACAGAAGCCAATGAAAGATCGGACTCCCTTCAGAGACTTGGGAGGTTCCCAGTCCTGAATAGCGGTGAGTTTGGCAGGATCCATGTGCAGTTGTCCGTGTTGAATGACCAGTCCGAGGAATTCTACTTCGCTGGAGGCAAAGACACACTTCTCTAGCTTGAAGTGGAGGTCATGTTCTCGGGCACGTTGTAAAACTTTCTGTACTCTTTCCCAGTGGAGGTTGAGGTCGTTTCCAGAGTGAATCATGAAGTCGTCCATATAGATGATTAACCATCCTTCGGCGAGGAAATCGCCGAAGATGTCATTCATCATTGCTTGGAAGGTGGGTGGGGCGTTGCAGAAACCGAAGAACATGACATTGGGTTCAAAGAGGCCGAAGGGGGTGATAAAGGCAGCTTTCCACCGATCTTCTGGTTTGATCAGGACGTTGTTATATCCCCAACAAATGTCTAACTTGGTGAAGAGGGTAGATCCCTTCAGTTTGTCAACAAGGTCAGAGATACGGGGAAGTGGATAAGCATTTTTTACCGTGGCCGAGTTGAGATACCTGTAATCCTGGCAGGGTCGAAGGGTTCCATCCTTTTTTGGAACGAAGAAGAAGGGGGAGGCCTGTGGGGATTTGGACGGGGAGATCTTTCCAGAAGTCAGGTGTTCGTCAATGAACTCCTTGCATGCTAGGAGTTCCTTTGGATTGAGAGAGTAGGCCTTGGCCACCTTCGGAATGAAATCTCCCTTGAGTTCAATGGCATGATCCCAGGGACAAGACGGGGGTAAGGATGAACCAGTGGGTTTCTCGAAGACATCCTTGTATTCTTCAAGTTCCGTGGGGAGAACAACCTTTTCCTTTGGTTGTTCCATTGCTATCTCAGTAGCGATGGTTGTCTTTCATACATCCAGGTACTGGGAAAGGTAGGGGGTATCAGGGTAGGAAGGGGGTTCAGGAATGGAGACTACTCCGGTCTTCCAATTGATAAGGGGGTTGGCTTTCCGAAGCCAGGGGAGTCCTAATATTACTTTTTCCTTTCCACATCTTAGAACATAGAATTCTTTCTTTTCTTCGGTATTTCCTATCTGAAGGTTGAGAATGGTTTTATAGCGAATGATGCCTCCTTTGTTGGGCGTTCCATCGACGTTAGAGGCGATGACTGGGATGGTCATTCAGGTGAGGGGGAGGTTGAGCTGTAGGGCAAGATCCCTATCTACAAAGTTACCAGTGGCCCCACTGTCCACTAGTGCGATTTCGTCGACGATTTGTTGTCCCTCTGTGGTGCAAAGAGTGATAGGGAGTTTCATAGAATGTTCTTTGCTACCGGTATTGTACACAGAGGCGATAGTTACTTTAGGAAGGGGAGACGTCGAAGCTTCCTTCCTTTTCAAAAATCCTCCTTGACCTCATCTATCTTGGCGGAGGAGATGACTTCTGCCTTGTCATCATCGTAGACCGTTTGTAGGACTCGAAGGATTTCTTCCTTAGAGACCTTCTTTGCTGCTAGGGAGTCGACATATCTTCCTAGGTCAGATCTGGGGGGTGCGGGGGTGGTGGAAGTTACTCTGGCCGCTATGGGTCGAGAAGGGTTTCGAGGGGGGAGAGGAGGCCTGGAGGGGAAGGGGGGTCGTCTGGGGGTCGAGGGAGAGGAGTTACCACGGTGGTTGGATGCTCTACAGCCTTCCTGATGGCAAACAAAGCATAATCCCTTCCTCATATGGTCTGCTCGTTGGAGGGGGGAGAGTCGAACCGAGTCGACATCCATAGCCATGGGGTCTCTAGTTTGGAACGATCTGAATCCTAGGCCTTTCCGTAGGTTCGCGATTCGTTCCTTCTGGGCATTAAAATCTTCTGCCTTCTGGATCCAATTCTTGAAGGTGGTTGGCACTGTTGACATGGAAAGGATCATTTCTGCGATCCTGGGGTGAACTCCTTTCATAAACAGGAGAATAAGTGTCTCGTCATCAGTTAGTCCTACTCTGGCAGCTAGGAGTCGGAACTGATTGATAAAGTCCTGGAAACCGGTATCCTTGTTCTGGTTCTGGTTTAACTGTTCTAATTCCCTCCTGGCAGACTCCTTCAGGTTATAGGGAAAGAATGTCTTGGTAAAATCTTCTTCAAACTTGGCGAAAGTTTGTTCTGTGGGTGTAGTAGTTGCGTCTGATACCTTTCGGTACCAGGTTTTGGCGAAGGGAGCAGCCTTATCCTTCAGTTTGTTGAGACAGGTGAGGAGTTGGGCATCGTCACTGTATAGTGTGTTATTCATTGTGAAGTAGGCCTTCATGGCCAAGATCCATCGTGTAGCATTCGCGAAATCTCCAGTGAAGTCATCAGGGAGACCAGCCTTTGGTTCTGTTGCTCGGCCACTCATTGTGGTAGTTTGTCCGCTTACGGCAGTGGGAGTAGAGGTGTGGGTGGAAGGGGAAGGGGAAGAAGTCGGTGGGTTGAGGGGAGGAGGGACGACGGTCCTTATCTTTCTGGAGATAGCTGGACCAGTTCCTGTGAGGAGGGACTGGGCGGAGGAGGAGGTGATGAAGGGAGTTCTGGAGGAGGACTGCTGCGGTTGTCGGGATTCTTCTTCGTCATCGTCATTGCCAGGAACACGAAACCCTCTGGGCGAATGGTGAGAAATGGTGGCGGTCTGCTAAGCAGCAGCAGCAAGGGGAAGAGCTAGTTCTTTTGTTACATGAAGCAGCATTCTGAGTCTTAGACCAAGGAGGAATCGCTCACGAAGAGTCCGCTCCTTGGAGTTCAAAGACAAGAGGGAAGGGTCTCGATATCCAGACACACGGCTGGAGCTCTCAGAGGACTAGAACAACGCTTGATTGCGCAGAACTAGCTAAGGAACACCATCGTACTGTTACTGGTATTTAAGGATCAACCTATCGTGCACAGACCAAGCTGTGTAACAGTAGTGAAAGAGAGGAAGACAAATTGAGACAGAGAGATAAGAGGATAGTGACTCATGTTGAATGAGTCACACTAGATACGAAGATAAGAAATGAGGTGAGGTAAACGGACTAACTCCTATCGAACTAGAGAGGGTAACCAGGGACGATCAAGAGTTAGGGAATAGTGGAAAGAAACGAAAGAAACGATGTCCAATGACGACAATGGCAGATTGAGGGCATTCTCCACGGCAACTGTAACATGCAACATAGTTATACAGAGTGCGTATTTTCCAAGCCATGTATGGTCCCTTTCCAACAGAGATAGCAACAACATGGCTGGCCTTGCACATAGGTGCTTTGATCTTTGGGTTGCACTGATACCTCTCCCATAGTTCAATGAATTGGGTGAGTGAGTTGAGATAGAAAAGTGAGGTAAATGATTTGTATTTCTTCACTGTAAAGTTGAAAAGGATCGCTGAGAAGGTGGGGAATGCGAGTAGGGTCATCCCAAGGGTTTTCCAGGCCAGACAGGGTGATATGAAGGCTGATCCGAGTTAAGGAAAAGGTAGTCTGTGGTTGACACAGGTGGTCCGGACCATGGGAAAAACAGACCAGAGGAGTGGTGCATGCGTGCAAGAGATAAGCGAGATGGAATGATGATGGACATGCTTGGAACAGAGACTGAGTGCGTGTAAATTGAGGGATACATATGTGATGCACTTGATCCAGTAGATACAGGACTTTTATAGTTCTGGGCATACCCAGGACAGCTACAGAACTAATGAAGAAGTATCAATGGACTTGTAAGAAGTCCTAGAACAAAGGTAAAAACAAACAGAAGAGAAAAACAAGCCTCTCAATGTCATCGGGAGCGCGGGAAAATGGAGTGGACTAAACAAACTGGCACAGACTACATGGACCTGACATGGAAATGGGATCAGAACTGCAGGAAAGTGCCCTCAGATGTCCTATACATCTCCAGTGGGCCTTTAACCTCTACATCGCCTCGAGTGTAAGTCTTTTGACTGTCTCAGCAATGGGTCCAGTGTTTGATTCGATGATGTTATCATCATCTGTCAAGCTGAGAAAGGAGATAGTTGGCTTGTTATGATTATTGCTATCCTTGTGATGTTGTTCTGCTGGTAAGTCCAGATTGAAGGCAGAATTACTTTTGATATCCAGAGGTTCAATGGCTACAGACTCTAAGATGTGGTGCGTGGTACTAATTGGTAAGTTTGATGATTTGAGTCTATTGGATGATGGAGCTGAGAATTCATATGATGAGGTACTCTGAACTAGACTTGAAGATGATTCCAGGATAGAAACACTGGGACTTTGACTTGGTAAAGCTGCTTGAAGTTGAAACTGGGGTTGAAAAAAAGATGTAATTTTTTGATTATTCTTTGCAGCTTCTCGCAAGCTCCATTCACAAAGGTATGTCTGAGTGCGTCCAGCTCCTGTGTACTGTGGCATTGACCATGTTGGCAACCGAACAGGTGCATTATTCTGTGCATGAATACTATGCAGGGTTAAGTAGCATATTCAAGTCAACCACACATACAGAATGCTTGATATCTGTCCAAAACCTATGCCCTGCTGCTGTGGCTTGATGTGCACATCTTTCAACATAGTCATCTGTCTCCTCTGCTGCCTCGAATTGCATGAGTACTTCTTCAAATCTATTTCCTATGCATCTTCTCTTTTGAATCTCTGAATCCGACTCAGATTCCTGAGTAGAATCATCAAAATCACTGTGCTCTGGTTCATCTGCAATACTTGTCTCATCTATCAAGCTGAAGGAAATTTCACTGGACCTGAGTGAGTTGGTGTCAGATTGACTTTCAATATCTGAATCTGGAAGATAACTTGGATTGAGGGAGACTTCCAAAAGGCTCTCTATAAAGCCACTATTGAATGCTTTTGCACTGGAGGCTCTTTGATGCTTGGCCCGCTTCTGTCTTTTTGTCAGGCAGGTCATGTCTCTTAAGTTTTGGTTTTGATTGCACCACTGAATCACAAAAGTGAATGATTACATAATCAGGTGATTTTCAAGAATGCAGAACTTCGCTAATTTGACCATATTTCCATCTAAAGTTTTAATCTAAGACTGTTTGGCACAAAACTAAGCCTTCGGCAGAGATGCTGCCCTTGAGTGACTCACACTGTAGGCTTTGGAGGGCGGCGACGTCAGCACCCGACTTGTGTTGAGATAGGGATTCAGCTTCAAATTTCAAACATGGAGGAACCTCGTGTCGCCGGCTATGCATTACGGGTTATTCATGACGTCAGCGAGGTGGTTTTGGCATGACTCTGATCTGAAGATCTGAGGTTTGATTGCGAGAACCAGTGTGGCACAAGGGACCTGTACAAACAGGTTTGAACAGTCAGGCTTCAAAGGGGGTTCCTCGTAACGAACGCTCAAGTGCAAATGTAATGAAACCGAACCGCGAAAGGGAATGGAAATCAGACGGCAAGCGTCAAAGTGTCAGGACATGGGAAATGGTAATGTGACAGTGCACAATGCTTGGTCATGGAAGTGTATATTTGTGATTGAATCGCTGGAGGGAGAGTGATGAGGTTACGAGTTGACCAATAGTGCCGACGACAAAGCACCAAGTATGGAGTTGGTTGCAGGCACCGATTGTTACGAATCCGTTCATTTTCACCTAGCATTGGCACGTGACTAGATCACATGATACATCACATGACCAGATCATGTAACCGGTCTAGGCCCTTATCTCTTATCTCCACGTGTACTTAATCTCCATCATCTTCTAGTTCTTTTCACACGATCGTGAGAACACTTTAACTATGTATAGTAGTCCTTATCGTAGATAGTACCTGACACAGCTTGGTCTGTGCGTAGCATGTAGTAGTATAAATATGAATGACATCCAACCGGACAAACCAGTTTTGTCCTTGTTGGGATTCCCCTAACAAGTGCTCCTCATCCTTAAGTCGCGTCCTCCGGTATTGAAGAGTAGGTCCTAGATGTACTGTCTTAGGGTCGCCTTCACCGATAGATGTAGAAAGGGCGGATGAAACAGCAGCCCAATGCCAAGCACGGCCTGGGGCACACAAGAAGCTGAAGAGCCTCAGCACAGAGTCACAGACGAATGCACCCTGACAAGGAACCTGTGAAGACGGAGCAAGGCACTGGGCACGCAACGGATGGCAATACGCATTGTCCAGAAGGACACACGAAATAACTTGACCAGCCCAAAGGCGCAAAAAAGTATATTGAGGCAAGCATCGAGGTTAACACAAGGCAATATACAAGTATTGGGCGATTGCGGCAGAGAAATGTATCAATCACCAGAGAAAATGAGCTGCCTGGCGTGGATACCCTGGCGATGAGCACGTGGGACATTACCATAGGGACAAAATCGAAGTGAAGCCAAGCTAGGGAGTACAGTAGAAGTTCTTATAAAGCATGATGTCACTATGCATGAATCTTGTCATGCATCATGTTTCACCACTTCCCATGTCTGTTAGCAGGGGAATTACATATTGCATGTTGCATGGATATTTAGGTGCCAATATGCATTTTCAGTGGGTATAGGCCCAGGACCTGCAGGCACAATACTATCCATATTTGAGAGCCTATAGCCATTTCCTTAAGTGTACTAGTTAAACATCATATTATATTGTCACCGCAGGCCTAGGCAGTTTGCCGGCCCCCAAAA
>JBBPKR010000280.1:0-12775 GCA_038089375.1 Pseudoaustroboletus valens | reverse complement strand
CTCCGTCCTACGCCACCTGCGTCGAAGGGAGTCTCGGAGACTTCCTGCCACGGCCGCTGTCGTCTACAGCCGTCGCTCACATCAGTGAGAGAAGGGTACCGCTTGACGCCGTAACCCCTTGGTACATTACTTGACACTACTGGTCGTGTCACACGTTACGCGTGACGGTCACACGTAACAGAAGGTAGGGGGTGCATTGCAAAAGCCGAAGAACATGACGTTGGGTTCAAAGAGGCCGAAGGGGGTGATGAAAGCAGCTTTCCACCAATCTTCCGGTTTGATTAGGATGTTATTGTATCCCCAACGAATGTCTAACTTGGTGAAGAGGGTGGACCCCTTCAGTTTGTCGACAAGGTCAGAGATATGGGGAAGTGAATAGGCGTTTTTTACCATGGCCGAGTTGAGATACCGGTAATCCTGACAGGGTCGGAGGGTTCCATCCTTCTTTGGGACAAAGAAGAAGGGAGAAGCCTGTGGGGATTTGGACGGGGAGATCTTTCCAGATGTCAGGTGTTCGTCAATGAACTCTTTGCATGCTAGGAGTTCCTTTGGATTGAGAGAGTAGGCCTTGGCTACCTTAGGAATGAAATCTTCCTTTAGTTCGATGGTGTGATCCCAGGGACGAGACAGGGGTAAGGATGAACCAGTGGGCTTCTCAAAGACATCCTTATATTCTTCGAGTTCTGTGGGAAGAACAACCTTTTCCCTTGGTTGTTCTATTGTGATTTCAGTGGTGATGGTTGTCTTTCACACGTCTAGGTATTGAGAAAGGTATGGGGTATCGGGGGAGGAGGGTGGTTCTGGAATGGAGACCACTCCAGTCTTCCAGTTGATGAGGGGGTTGGCCTTCCGAAGTCAAGGGAGTCCTAGTATTATCTTTTCCTTTCCACATCTCAAGACGTAGAATTCTTTCTTTTCTTCAGTATTTCCTATCCGAAGGTTGAGAATGGTTTTGTAGTGGATGATGTCTCCCTTGTTGGGTGTTCCATCGACGTTGGAGGCAATGACTAGGACGGTCATCTGGGTGAGGGGGAGATTGAGCTGAAGGGCAAGATCCCTATCTACAAAGTTACCAGTGGCTCCACTGTCCACTAGTGCGATTTTGTCGACGATTTGCTGTCCCTCTGTGGTGCAAAGAGTGATAGGGAGTTTCATAGATTGTTCTTTGCTACCAGTATTGTACACAGAGGTGATAGTTACTTTAGGAAGGGGGGACGTTGGGGCTTCCTTCCTTTTCAAAAATCCTCCTTGATTTCATCTACTTTGGCGGAGGAGACAACTTCCGCCTTGTCATTGTCATAGACGGTTTGTAATACTCAAAGGATCTCTTCCTTAGAGACCTTCTTTGCTGCTAGGGAGTCAACATATTTCCCTAGATCGGATCTGGGGGATGCGGGGGTGGTGGAGGCTACTCTGGCCGCTACAGGCCAAGAGGGGTTTCGAGGAGGGAGTGGAGGTCTGGAGGGGAAAGGAGGTCATCTGGGGGTCGAGGGAGAGGAGTTGCCACGATGGTTGGATGCTCTGCAGCCTTCCTAATGGCAAACGAAGCATAGTCCCTTCCTCATATGGTCAGCTCATTGGAGGGGGGAGAGTCGAACTGAGTCGACGTCCATAGCCATGGGGTCTCTTGTTTGGAATGATCTGAATCCTAGGCCTTTCTGTAGGTTTGCAATTTGTTCCTTCTGGGCATTAAAATCTTCCGCTTTCTGGATCCAATCCTTGAAGGTGGTTGGCACAGTAGACATGGAGAGGATCATTTCAGCGATTCTGGGGTGAACTCCTTTCATAAACAGGAGAATTAGCATCTCATCGTCAGCTAGTCCCCCTCTGGCAGCTAGGAGTCGAAACTGGTTGATAAAATCCTGGAACCCGGTGTCCTTGTTCTGGTTCTGGGTTAACTGTTCTAATTCCCTCCTGGCAGACTCCTTCAGGTTATAGGGAAAAAATGTCTTAGTAAAATCTTCTTCAAACTTAGCGAAAGTTCGTTCTGCTGGTGTAGTAGTCGCATCTGATACCTTTCAGTACCAGGTTTCAGCGAAGGGGGCAGCCTTATCCTTCAACTTGTTGAGGCAAGTGAGGAGCTGGGCATCGTTGCTGTATAGTGTGCTATTTATTGTGAAGTAGGCCTTCATGGCCAAGATCCATCGCGTAGCATTCACGAAATCTCCAGTGAAATCATCAGGGAGACCAGCCTTTAGTTCTGTTGCTCGACCACTCATTGTGGTGGTTTGTCCGCTTACGGCAGTGGGGGTAGAGGTGTGGGTGGAAGGGGAAGGGTAAGAAGTCAACGGATTGGAAAGAGGGGGGGCAACGGTCCTTATCTTTCTGGAGATGGCTGGACCTGTCCCGGTGAGGAGGGACTGGGCAGAAGAGGAGGTGATGAAGGGAGTTCTGGAGGAGGACTGCTGCGGCTGTCAGGGTTCTTCTTCGTCGCTGTCGTCGCCAAGGACACGAAACCCTCTGGGCGAATGGTGCGAAATGGTGGCGGTCTGCTAAGCAGCAGAGGCAAGGGGAATAGCTAGTTCTTTTGTTACGCGAAGCAGCGTTCAGAGTCTTAGACCAAGGAGGAATCGCTCACGAAGAGTCTGCTCCTTGGAGTTCAAAGATGAGGGAGAAGGGTCTTGATATCCAGACACACTGCTGGAGCTCTCAGAGGACTAGAACAACACTTGATTGCATAGAACTAGCTAAGGGACATCATTGTACTGTTACTGGTATTTAAGGGTCAACCCATCGTGCACAGACCAAGCTGTGTAACAGTAGAGAAAGAGAGGAAGACAAAACAAGATGAAGAGATAAGACGATAAGGAGATAAGAAGATAGTGACTCATGTTGAATGAGTCACGCTAGATAAGAAGATAAGAGACGAGGTGAGATAAGCAGGTTAACTCCTATCGAGCGAGAGAAGGTAACCAGGGACGATCAAGGGTTAAGGAGTAATGAAAAGGAACGAAAGAAACAATGTCCAGCAACAACACTGGCAGATTGAAGGCATTCTCCACAGCAACTGTAACAAGAACCATACAAGTCAGTCTGAATGTGATATGCAGAAGACCAGCCACACACCTAGGCTGCCACAGCCACCACCCAACGATGCTGGACGACATGCCAGCCACCCAAATCCACCACGCCAACGAGGATGACTCAAACTGGCAGGCTAATCAGTCAAGAGTGTTGAGGCACGACCCTCCAAATTGGGTAATCATGCAGACATAGTGCAACAGATGGACAACAGACTACACACCTGCACATAGATGCTACAAGACCTTCACTTATTCAACAGGAAACCTTCTACAGGTATTTTACATTCTTTTTGATTATTCTTATCATTCTACACTAGTTACCCTACTTCCGCTTGAGGGGGAGTGTTGGAAATCAAGCAGTGTGCGGTACCATAGCCACCGTATTACATAATCACGGACTATTTCAAACCTTCGTAGTATACCTTTACTTTAGTGACTACTACTAGAGTATTCAACACAGTCGTTCTCATTAATGATGGGTGAAAAAGGGGAGGAGATATCCTCGACCATAACAAGTTGTAGGAAGTATGTGCCTGTAACTCATGCACTGGGAAAGGCACCACCTTCACTGATCTGGATTTCCTGGCATTCTCCTGATTGCTCACTCATCTCCACACTAATCCCTTTGAGATTCCTACCAATGCAGACATTGAGCCCTAGGAAGGGAGTAATGTTATGTTTTCATTTCTTTTCTAGGTTTTGTTACGCGTGACCGTGACATGTAACATGTGACACGACCAGTAGTGTCAAGTGATGTATCAAGGGGTTACGGTGTCAAGCGGTACCCTTCTCTCACTGATGTGAGCAACGGCTGTAGATGACAGCGGTCGTGGCAGGAAGTCTCCAAGACTCCCTTCGACGCAGGTGGCATAGGACGATGTCCTAGAAGCAGACCTGGAGAGGTTCAGCTCTCACTGACAGAGGTTCCCTACCTAGAGATAGGAGCGGCCCTCAACGTAGAGGACGGCAACGACATTGAGGAAGTCTAAGGCCCAGCTTAGACTAGAGGATGAGATAAAAAGAATCAACCAACAGACTTGAAACTACATGGTATTGTGTAGATCAAGATTAAAGGTATAAATACAGGAAAGAGAGGTTTATATATGGTATCATAATGAGTTCAAGCGGAGCTTGAACTAGTTTAGGGTAGGCACTATCGAGTCACAATGAGTCAGTGATATAAAAGGAACTACGAGGCTATGCACAAGAGAGCATAGCCAAGGAGGGCAGTGTCTAGTGACAAGAAATGAGTCAAGAATAAGTAACACTGCCTAGAAGGCAGTGGTCGGCACAGGATACAGAGAGAAACGGAAGTATTGGTGCCACTCCGCCGGGGAGCAGTCTTGTGCGAGCACAGCATTCCAGTCGTCCTCATTAATGACAGGGGAAAAAGGAGAGGGGGTATCCTCAACCGTAACAGGTTCTAGACTCTCTACATCACTAATATGTCATACCTCATGTATGCCATGTGTATAGCTCGTGTACCATAGTATATACATAAAGTCTCGTCATGTATTATAGTTCCCCACTTTGGAATACTCATTTATTTGTCGAACCACTCTCCTTGAGTCTTCCTGAATCCTCTTTGAGTTATAGGGACTCTTCATGTTACGAATCCGTTCATTTTCACCTAGCTTTGTCATGTGACTAGATCACCTGACACATCACATGACCAGATCATGTGACCGGTCTAGACCCTTATCTCTTATCTAACACATGTATTAATCTCCGTCGTCTTCTACTTCTTTTTACACGATCGTGAGAACCCTTTAACCATGTATAGTAACCCTTATCATAGATAGTACCTGACACAGCTTGGTCTGTGCGCAGCATGTAGTAGTATAAATATGAATGCCATCCAACCGGACAAACCAGTTTTGTCCTTGTTGGGATTCCCCTAACGAGTGCATTGCCATCCTTAGTCTCGTCCTATTGACTTGGAGAGTGGGTCCTAGACATCTTGTCTTAGGGTCACCTTCAAAGGACAAAACTACTCAGTTTACTACCTACTCTCCCCGCGACCGGGTTACATCACAACATATCGTTTCACTTACTCTACCTCTCCAATTTCATTTCCCTCATACCTCGTCAAGTGTCATCTATTGCACTTGTGCACACCTGGACACCAGGGTTAAGGTGGTTGGTCATACTGTTGTGTCAACAGTGCAGAAAACAACTGCGACTTCAATTGTTGTGTGCGGGATTGACTATCCCACAATCAAGTTCGCTTTGTAAAGGCTAAGACCTCATTCAAGAGGACACGCTTTACCGCTCGAAATTAGTTTTTAGCGCTTGACACTGTTCGGTGTTCCCCAAGGTGCGATCAGGGGTAATTGTGGTATTTTCCACACAATGAAGGATAACTCTTTGTCATTGTAAAATAAGAGTTGTAGTCTCAGCGCACTAAAGTCGTCAGCCATAGCCAGGCAGAACCCGTCTCCTCCACTAGTATAGTACGACTCTGCAGCGAGCCAAATCTCCTGCAAAATTCACGCATCTAAAGATAGGCAAAAATTGTCAACCTGGCCATATACTTTGACAACGTGTCCCTTGCGGTTCGCCCGACCTTTCCAGTCCCTCGTCTTGCCACTCTGGGACCCTCCGATAACAACATCCCGGATGGTCAATTCTTTTTCAAAATCACCAGAACCACCGATCCGGTCATCATCCAAGATTGCCTAGACCTCCTGAAGGGAACCCTCCCTATCTATGTTCACAACGAACACCTCTATGTCGGACGAAGAGAGTTCCTCCTTGAGTTCCCACCTCTCCTTCCCATCGATTGAGGAACCCACAGTCAGGATGGCCGGGGTAACCATGGACGACTTACGGGCCCAGATAGAACTGCTCGTCACCGCCCTCGCTACACTCCGGGACCAGCAGAACCTCGCCGTTCCGATCGCCTCCATTGAAGTACGGAAAACAATTGTCCCTGTCCCAGACCCCGGACATTTTGATGGGTCATACCAATGTTTTGAGGAATGGTGGATGAAGGTCTTGGTCTATCTCAACTTTCACAAGGAAACCTATGCGACCAACAAAGATAAGACGTTGGCCATACTCTCGCGCATAGGATCAAAATCAGGAGATACCAATAAGAACAGGGCGGGTCTGTGGGCCCGAAACGAAATCAAGAAACACTGGGGAAAAGGACCCCACGACTACCCCACTATCGAGGCCGTCGAAACACAGATTCGAAGCCGGTTCACCATCGGCAACGAATGAGACTTGGCACGTTGCCAGCTCCGCACCCTAACACAACACCGAGGAGAAAGGACCCAGGTCTTCCTCACGAAATGGTTGGCCTTGTTCAACATGGCCGTGATATCCCACAGCGAAGGGGTGGGGCTGCTGGAACGAGTGGTCTGTCAAGATGTAATTCGTCATATCTTCCTCAATGACAAAAGGGAAGTACTGGTGACGGATTACATCCCCCTCATCCAACGATACGCCAAAGCCATTGAAAGCTTCGAAACCAGGGACCGAGAACCTGTGGTCAAGAGGACCCCATATCGCGACCCCAATGCCATGGACGTAGACGCCATCTCCCGCACACCGCCCAAGGGGTATTTCAACTGCGGAGAAGAAGGACATCTTGTGCGGGCGTGTCCCAAGCCGTCCACCAAATGTGGGGACTGCGATTGGTCAAGGGGAGGGCACAAGGCCAGGTGCAGTCGAAAGATTCAAGTCGTGGGAAAGGAAGCGGAGAGCACCGCTATAACAAACAGCTCCGGGGTGGTCGCCTCGTCATCAAAGGCAGAGCCGGACCGTCAGCTAAAGGCGGTACAAGGAATGGACTATGAGGCTATGAGAGCCTACTTCCGTGATTTGGAAGAGATGGAAGGAAAGGGAAAAGGGAGGGGGTGATGAGATTGAGCCCTCGATCACCCCAAATAGACACTGTAATTAGAAATTCGTTTCACAATAGTTTCTCCTACTTAGAAGAAGAAAATTTAGATTCACGATGGGATAGCCTCCCTGAATCCAACGTGCTGGCGTCTCACAACGAGTGCAGCTCCACGATAGGAGTATTTAATTCTGGCAATAAAGAAAAAAATAAATTTGTAGAACCATACCAGGACTTACTTGATCAAGGATTCGAACCCTTAGACTGTAATATACAAGAATCGTCTTCCGTTCCCTTTACGTATAATATGAAAATGATCCAAAAAGAGTTTTAGGAGAGCTCGACTCCTAGAGTCGTCCGAGTCATCAACCTCGACGGCGAACTCACCATAAAAATAAACATAGTACAAAAATATCAAAATCTTACCGTCAACGCGCTCCTAGATAGTGGAGCAGGGGGAACTTTCATCGACAGGGAATGGGCGATGAAACACCGAATACCCATGGAACCCCTTGAACAACTCATACCCGTGTATAACGCCGATAACATGCTAAATCAAGCAGGCAGAATCACCCACCGAGCGGTGCTGGTAATAGACTTCAAAGGACACCGAGAAAAGCTTATGGTGGAAGTCACCAATCTGGGCCAGAACCAGATGATCATCAGAAATACATGGTTATGGCATCACAACCCCCGAATCAACTGGGAAACGGGGCACGTGGCCATGACAAGATGTTCCGAGTCGTGTAGAGCATTGAACGCCACTTATCGAAATAGGCTGGAAGAATGTGAAAATAAATATGGGCATACACATGGACAAATGAGATTAAACACCATAGCTAAACCTGTATTTGAGGAACCGTTCAATCTAGTTCCGAAAGAGTATCACAATTATTTAGACGTCTTCTCGAAGAAGGCGAGCGAGAGAATGCCCGAGCAAAAACCGTGGGATCACACCATTGACTTAAAACCCGACTTTAAACCCAAAAAAGGAAGAGTGATTCCCATGAGCCCGGATGAACAAGCAGAGGTGCAGGCATTTCTAGATGACCAGTTATCTAAAGGGTACATTCGTTCCTCTAAGTCCCTGCAAACGTCACCAGTATTCTTTATTCCAAAGAAAGAAGGAAAGAAGAGAATGGTTATGGATTACTGCTACTTAAATGAAGGGACTGTGAAAAATAATTACCCTCTACCGCTCATTTCCCAACTTATTGATAAATTAAAAGAAGCGAAGCTATTTATGAAAATGGATCTCCGATGGGGATACAATAATGTATGGATCAAAGAAGGAGATGAATGGAAAGCGGTGTTTGTCTGTCACAAGGGGTCTTTCGAACCTACTGTTATGTTTTTCGAACAGTGCAACTCGCCCGCAACCTTCCAACAGATGATGAACGAAATCTTCAGCAATATGGAAGATGTAGTTATTGTCTATATTGACGACCTTCTTATCTTTACAAATACCCCTAATCGCGATGAACATATAAAGAAAGTTTGAAAAGTGCTGGCATGACTTAGGAAGCATGATTTATTCGTTAAACCAGAAAAATGCTCCTTCTTCCAAACCAAAGTAGAAATGCTAGGGATGGATGTTTCCACAGAAGAAGTAGTCATGAGCGAAGCTAAGCTCAACGGGATAGCGGGATGGACAGCCCCCACGAACGTCAAAGGAGTCAGGAGCTTCTTAGGGCTGGTCAACTTCTACCGGAGATTCATCAATGGATACTCCCAGGTAGCGCGACCCCTTCATGACCTAACAAAGAAAGATCAACCTTGGATCTGGGGACCAGATCAACAAGATGCGTTTGAAAGGCTTAAATTAAAATTCACCACCGCTCCGGTATTGGCTTATCCGGATGACACTACTCCATATCGGGTAGAATGCGATGTCTCCGACTTCGCAGTCGGGGCAGTCTTATCGACAAAAAAGGAGGACAGATGGCACCCGGTAGCCTACATGTCTCACACAATGTCACCCAAAGAGCGTAATTATCCCATCGCAGACAAAGAAATGCTAGCCATTATCTCTGCTTTAGAACAATGGCGCCATCACCTAGAAGGAGCGCATTTCCCTTTTGAAGTGTGGACAGATCACAAGAATCTGCAATATTTTATGACGTCGCAAAACTTAAGTCGACGGCAAGCCCAATGGGCTCAATATTTATCTAGATTTGATTATCAATTAATCAACAAATCCGGCACTTCTATGGGAAAAGCCAATACCTTGTCTAGACAAGAAGATCATGCTGTTGGAATAGAAAACGACAATCATGATGTCACGTTCATTCCCCAGGAAAAAGTCATTGCTCAAGTAGGATCAGAGAAAAGCCTATTTGAGTGAATATCACAAGCACATGAATCTGTACGAAATCCTGATGGAAGTATGGATAAACTAGGTACCTGGATGTACGACAAAAAGATATGGGTACCATCACACCTCTGGCAAGAGGTAATCACTTGTTATCACGACCATCCGCTGGCCGGACATAAGGGAGCAGAAAAGACTATGGAGTTGCTCACCCAATATTACAAGTGGCCGGGCCATTATCAAGATATTGTAAATTATTGTCGTACCTGCCAATGCTGTGCGTGGATGAAACCAACCAACTGGGCCCCTGCAGGACTCCTGGCACCCCTGGAAATACCGAAAGGACCATGGGAGGATGTAGCCGCAGATTTCGTAACAGGCTTTCCGGAAGTAAACGGGTTCAATGCCATTTTAGTAGTGGTAGACAGGTTTTCAAAAGAAGCAGCATTTATTCCTACGACAAAGGAAGTTACCGCCCTTGGCACCGCGGCCTTGTAGGAAATATATACCTACAGGTGTATAAGTAGTGTATCAAAGAAGTAAGTAAATGATGTTTTACCTCAGTAGGTTGTATGACAACCAACTGAGGTAGGTCTAAGTCTGTTGAGCGGTGATGAGTCCACTCGATGCATTATGTAATCAACTAGGTAACGCTAAGTATGAATCCAACACTCCCCCTCAAACTGAGCAGAGTCCTAGTTCGAAGGCAAAATGTTTAGCTTTAATAGAAGGAAGGGCTTTAGTTAAAGTATCAGCAACCATGTCATCAGTTGGGCAATAAAGTAGATGAATAGACCCTTTATCTATAGTGAAACAGATGAAATGGTACCTGATATCTATGTGTTTTGTGCACGCATGATAATTGCCATCTTTTGTAAGAGCAATAGCGGACTGATTATCAGAGTAAAGGATGGTTGGTGATTTGAGCGGGCCAAAAAGCTCGCTTATGAGGCGACGGAGCCAAATGATTTCCTTAGCTGCATGAGTGGCGGCGACATACTCAGCTTCTGTAGTTGAGAGTGTGACCAGTTCCTGCTTCCTTGATGCCCATGAAATAGCTCCCCCATCAATAAGGAAAGCATGGCCTGAGATTGTGTGACGGTGTTCCTGTGATGCACCGTCAGCATCGGCATACCCAGTTAGGCCTTTGAAGGCCGTGCCATAGGTTAGCAATAGCCCCTTGGTTCTGAGCAGGTAGCGGTATACTCGTTTCAGTGCCTCCCAGTGTGCTGGTCCAGGATTCTCAGTGAACTGAGCAAGGGTTGAGACAGCGAAGGTGATATCGGGTCAGGTACCAACGGCAAGGTACATGAGTGATCCGAGTGCGGAACGATATGGGACCTGTTTCATGAGTGCAATGTCAGCAGTGGACTTGGGCGACTGGTTTGTCGAAAGCTGGGCATGTGGGTCCATTGGAATGGAGACCAGTTTTGCATCACAGAAGTTGTATTTGGCTAGAATAGCATCAATGAACGGTTCTTGCGAGATAGAAAGTAGACGGCGATCCCGGTCGCGAGTTATTCGCATTCCCAGGAGCCAGCTAATTGGCCCTAGGTCTGTGATCTTGAACCGCGTACCAATTTCCGCTTTGAAATGATGAACAAGCTCTTTTGAGCTACCAGTCACTGTACAGTCATCAACATGTGATGCGAGAATTAAAATCTCATGCCCGATGTGTGCCACAAAGACACCCCAGTCAGCCTCGGTGCGGTGGAAACCAAGTGCCTTCAACTCGCTGCAAAGGCGCTGATACCATTTCAGCACACCTTGTTTTGATCCGTACAGGGCAACATGTAGGCGAGCGACAGTGTCATGGCCCACTTTGTTGAAGCCGGAAGGTAACTCCATGTAAATGACTTCATCTGCATCGAGTTTACCATTCAAGAAAGCACTGTGGAAATCGAAAACTTCGATCTCCCAATCGTGGCGCACAGCCAGGGCAAGGATTAAGCGTAGGGATGCGAGGCGAGCAATGGGGGCATAGGTATCATAGTAGTCAACGCCGTGTATCTGGGTGAAACCGCGTGCGACAAGACGCGCCTTATATTTATCGATTTCTCTGGCCACGTTTTTCTTAATCTTGAACATCCATTTGGAATCGACAACATTTGTGCCCTTCGGTGGGCGAGGTACAACATCCCAGATATGTGCATCGGCCTGGCTTCTTAATTTGGCGTTGATCGCTTCGTCCCATCATGGCCAGTCTGGTTGTCGGCGGGCCTCAGCAATAGTGCTGGGCTCAAGCGCTTCACTGGCGCAGGTGGCAGCGTGCATTGCATAAGCAATGTCTTTGCTGTCCAAATCCCAAGCCCAGGCTGCTGCGCTGATGTCAGCACCATCGTTCACAGCCACATTGCCACCTCTCGCTGTCATGCCTTGCATCCCGCACGGCAAGACCTGTCCACCTGGTCGCCCGTCGGTTGTCCCAAGACCTTCACGGAGCGCACACATGTAGGGTGATTCAGTCTGCTGACGAGTTGACCAACGAATGGTAGGTCCTTCGAGTTGATCAAAGGCCTCACACAATTCATCTAGGGCACCCGAGGAGTCGTCGAAATGGGTAGTGGTGTTGGTACAGCGCTGATCGGGAGTCGAGATGACAGAGCGTTTCATTGGCACGCCCAGTAAGTTTTCGACTTTGTTTACGCTGTTATGAGCCATTGGGGTCGTGTACCCACACGTGGGCTCCCCATTCCGGTACGTCTCGAAGATCTGGTTTCTTTCCTGTTAACAGTTCGTAGGGGGTCTTGTCATTGAGGATGCATGATGCCATCCGGTTCTTCACCCAAACAACATGCATCAACGCTTCACCCCAGAGGTTCTTTGGGAGACTGCTGGCATGTCCCACCGCGTGTACACGTTCCATCAGCGTGCGGTTCAGTCATTCTGCGACACCGTTATGCTGTGGTGTGTCGTGGGTCATGACCTTGCGCTCTGTCCCTTTCGACCTGAGGTGAGCAGTAAACTCATTGCTCATGTATTCACCCCTGCGATCTGACCGTAGACGCTTTATTTTAGTGTTGTGTTGTGTCTTTGCCCATGCCTCGTACGCTCTATAAGCGTTGAAAGTGTCGGACTTGGCACTGAGGAGGGTGATATGGGTGAAGCGGGTGTGGTCATCAGTGAAAGATGCGTAGTAGGTCTTATGACCGGGTGTTTGGACATCCGCAGGTCCCCAGATGTCACTGTGGACCTCATCGCCGAAGTGTTCACTGCACTTGGGTTCACGAATCTTCCCGATAGGTTTGTGTGTCACCTTAGCATTTTTGCAGGATTCGCACTGACCCATGGTTGTATGTCCAGGATCAAGCTTTATGCCCTCAACCATTCCTTTCGACAATATTTCCCGAATCAGGGTAGGTCCGATATGTGATAAGCGGCGGTGTAGCTCTTCCATGGTAAGTGTTTGCTCAGCATGAGCGGTCCCAGCAAATGGTTTTGGCTGATGTTTAACGCGATATAGTCCGTTGGCGACTTGGACTTCACCGACTGGCTTCTTTTGGTGATTGAAGATGCGACAAACTGAGTCACGGAAGAGTGCTGAGTATCCAGCTGCGGTAAGCTTGCTTATTGATACGAGGGTGACGCCCATTG
>JBBPKR010000279.1:0-12784 GCA_038089375.1 Pseudoaustroboletus valens | reverse complement strand
ATTTGTTTGCCTTTTTATATGCCAGCAAAATAGTCTTGGCATTAGTAAGGTGGCGCTCAGGTTCCCACGTCCATTCTAAAGCCAGATAACTGGTCCAGTGCATGAGGTATTGCCTCTGTGATGGAGATCTGCGGTGATTAATAATAGATTCCATGGTGTAGAGACTGGTATGTCTCTACGGTCGTATCGCTTATTATCATATCCCTTTACATACCCCTTTTATCTTCCATTACACCCATTTCGCACCCCACCCCAATTCCCGGGGGAGACCATTGAAGACCGGTGCCCGACCTCTATCAGTCTACCCGGTCTATCCGTCCATTTCTTATATCTTCTAACACTTTGACTTCCCCTTGTAACTTATCATTTTCCTTTCCATGTCCTACAAATCGATTTGTCTTCATTTCGGACTAGAAACAACATATCCTTGGTTACTGATCCGACCGGCTCTATCAGGTCTTATTTAGTATTGATCGGCTGTCATAGCTGAAACGTTTCCATTCTGCCCTTCAGTTCTCACTTGGCTTTGCTAGAGTTCGTTAGGTTGTGGTTAAGGGTCCGGGCATACCCAGACTATAAATGTTTGTACTTAGGTTTTTGGAAAGGACAGCTCCCTTTTGGCTCACTATGACTGATTCTACTGTACTGTTACCATTACCATCACCGTCAACGACCACCATCCACATTCTTCTTGATCTACTCATCGCTCCCACCGCATCGTCTAACGCTCCTCCTCAGACCGGTCTTCTGGTCTCCAATGGTCTCATGCCTGGTCTTGTTCCTCCTCTCTCTGGTCTACTCTGAAAGAGCTCAGAGGTCTTCTTTGTCGACTTACCCATCCATTAGAGTCCCTTTTGAAGGCGACCCTAAGACAAGATGTCTAGGACCCACTCTCCAAGTCGATAGGACGAGACTAAGCTTGAGGTGCGCTCGTTAGGGGAATCCCAACAAGGACAAAACTGGTTTGTCCGGTTGGCTGTCATTCATATATATACTACTACATGCTGTGCACAGACCAAGCTGTGTCAGGTACTATCTATGATAAGGACTACTATACATGGTTAGAGTGTTCTCATGGTCGTGCGAAAAGAAGTAGAAGACGACGGAGATTAATACACGTGTAGATAAGAGATAAGGGCCTAGACCGGTCACATGATCTGGTCATGTGATGTGTCATGTGATCTAGTCACATGCACAAGCTAGGTGAAAATGAACAGATTCGTAACACTTTTGGGGCGATCATACTTGCTCCCCCTTACCCTTATTTTGCTCAGGATGTTACGTGAAGCAGCATTCTGAGTCTTAGACCAAGGAGGAATCGCTCATGAAGAGTCCGCTCCTTGGAGTTTAAAGACAAGTGGGAAGGGTCTCGATATCCAGACACACAGCTGGAGCTCTCAGAGGACTAGAACAACGCTTGATTGCGCAGAACTAGCTAAGGGACACCATCGTACTGTTACTGGTATTTAAGGATCAACCTATCATGCACAGACCGAGCTGTGTAACAGTAGTGAAAGAGAGGAAGACAAAACGAGATGAAGAGATAAGAAGATAAGACGATAAGGAGATAAGGAGATAGTGACTCATGTTGAATGAGTCACACTAGATAGGGAGAACTCGGAGGAAGATAAGAAAGTGAGGTGAAACAGACAGACCAATCCCTATTGAGCAAGAGAAGGCAGCCAGGGATGATCAAGAGTTAAGGAATAATGGAAAGAAATAAAGGAGACGATGTCCAATGATGACAACGGCAGGTTAAGAGCGTTCTCCAGGGCAACTGTAACATTACCTCCCTCATAGGCTGGAGACTCTGTGTCCAGCAACAACTTATAATGCACCTCACCTGGAATTCCCCCCAACAGCTTCGAGGTCCACCTTGCCTTCTGCCACGTCGAGTGGTTCTCTATCCTGTGGGCAGTCCATCGAGTAGTGACCCAGTCATCCGCAGTATCGACATCTGTGTGAACAGGCGCATTCCGCCACTGTAACTCTGGCCCTTCCGCAATGTTTGCAGTGATGATGGGGGCAGTACTCGAGAAGGTTATGGTTCTCTCTACAGAAAGAACAAGGGTCATCATGGTCCTCAGCAGACGCATATGGAGGTGGAGGAGTACTCCCTTCCTCGGCTGGCGGAGCAGGAGGAGGGACTGGGAGAGCGTCAGGGTCGAAGCGAGGGCCTGAGGTGAGGACAGGATAAGGGGACCCAGGGGTCTGAATAGAGAGGGATGAGGGACGACGGGTGACAGCAGGGCTGCTGGGTTGTGAACGGCAACAACGATTTGGGGAGGAGGAGCTAGACGAAGACAACGAAGGAGGGACTGGGTGTGAAGGACGACACATCCTAGAGTGGGTGGTTGTAGAGGCGAGAGAGATGGGTGGAGTAATGCGTCTCGAGGGATGAGAAAGGTGCAGTGAGAGTCTAGCCAGGTCATTCCTCTGGATTTGAGCTTGTTGCTCCTGAAAGGAATAGGGGCTGGCTCGAAACCGACTCTGAAACGCCATGGCCTCCTCAGCATAATCGTCCTGCCCTTGTCGAGTGAGGGAGCACCACCAGCCGCTGAAGGCGGAGAATAGGTCCCTAGGATGGATCGAGGCTATGGCGTCGTTGAGCTGGGCCTCCATGAGGGAGGAGAGAATGTATCGGAGGAGGGTGGAGAAGCAGACCTACATTGCTCCAAAGAGAGTGGGATCCAAAGTGAGGTCAGAGACGGGGATCTGAGAGAAGAACAACCGAAGACAAACAAAAGAAAAGTATATAAGGAGGAGGTTGCAGGAGACGGGATCTCTATTCAAACTGATTCTTTCAGTCATGGTATATACAATTGGAGGGGACTCAAGGGCAGCAGAGAGTATTTTGTTCTGAATTTCATCGGGGAGAAGGGAAGGAACAATGGGGGCATTTGGATGGGTGCGCCCCATCGAGAGGTCGTAGTCAGAATTGGTGTCGAGTACCCGGGGCATGCCCCGGTCTGTCATGTCGATGAAGCCCGATGGGTTATCCCCATGGGCAGAGGAGGCGGAGGGGCGAGCAGCGGCAGAGCGAGAGGCGGATGAGAGGAAGTTATAGGCCATGGTGATGGGAGTTCAGATGGAGAAGGCGGAGGGATGGCTGGCCTTATAAGTGAGGAGGAGTTCGTTGGAGTGGGAAAGATTTGACTCAGGTTCCCAAGTATTTTCCGATGAAGGCCAGCCTTTCCAGGACACCAGGTACTGCCTTTTGCCTCGAGGTCCGCAGTGTGAGAGGATTTGTTCTACCTCGTATTCTTCTTCACCCTCTATCTCCTCAGGGGGTGGAGATAGGAAGTTTGGTCCGTGTTCAGCCGTTTCCCTATAGGTGGATAAGAGTGAGGCGTGAAACACGTTATGGATGTGCCATGTGGGAGGGAGTTGGAGGCGGTACGCCACCAGGGATATTACTTGGGTTATCTTGAAGGGTCCTTCCCTTCGAGGGGCCAGCTTCTTGGACGGATATCGGAGATGAAGGTTCCGGTTCTCAAGCCAGACCTTATCTCTGACTTTCCATGGGGAGAAGCGCGATAAGGAACGTTCCTTCATGATCCGTCAGGATCTTTCATGTGCCGCCAGGGCTTCTTTCCTTCCTTCCTCGATAAGAGATAGGCGGTTTTCTAGGGTTGGTAGGAAGGTTTTCCTGATTGGTGGATAAGCCCTGGGTTCATATCCCATCATCAGGAAGAAAGGGGATTGGTTGGTCAAAGAGTGGGTGGAGGAATTATGGACGAACTCCGCAAGGGAGAGTAGGGAGGCCCAGGAATTGGGTTTTCCAGAGCAGAAAATGCATAAGTATGTTTCTAACTCCTGGTTTACCCGTTTGGTCTCACCATCGGTCTGGGGGTGATAGGCGGTGGAGAGGGCGATATCATATCCCAGGAGGCGAGCAAGTTCCTTGGCGAAAGCTGAGGCAAACTGGGGACCTCTGTCAGAGATACATTTGTCATGTAGTCCAAACCTTGGGAAGATTCGTTCGAAAAAGAGAGAGGCTACTCCTTCGGCAGTGATAGAATCAGTGCAAGGTAGAAAAAGTGCCCCCTTTGTAAGCCCATGGTCGACCACGACCAGAACAGCAGTGAAACCCAAGGAAACCGGTAACGAGGTGATAAGATCCAGTGAGATCTGTTGAAAGGGACGAGTGGAGGAGGACTAGGCAAGAGCACGGGTTCGGGCAACCCATGCGGGTTAGGGTGCGAGTACAGTGCGGGTCAGGGTACGGGTAGCAAATATGCTACCCTGGACCCGCCCCTTGTCTACCCGTACCCGTGGAGTTACCTGTGTGCAGGAGCGACTACACAATGCACACGATTGTGTGCGTCGTGTTGTCGCTTCTGCTCATGGCCTCTGTCCCCGTCACGTCGCCATGTCGTCATCGTCGTGTCGTCACAGTTGTTGTCCGAGTTGTTGTCATGTCATTGTCATTGCCGTTGTTGCAGTTGCAACAGTGGGGTGTTGTTGTTGTTGTCGTCATGCCCCCGTCCTGGTCGCCGTGGTCATGTCGTTGTCGCACCCCCGTCCTTGTCGCCCTTGTTGCGTCATCCTCGTCATTGCCGTCCTCGTCACTGTCGTCCGTCGTGTCGTCGTGTCGGTGTGACTCGTGTCGTTGTCGTTGTCGAGTCATGTCGATGTCTTCGTTGCGTTGTCGTTGTCGTTGCTGCCATTGCCGTGGCACATTGTTGTTGTCGTCTTCGTTGTCGCATCGTTGTCGAGTCGTCGTTCGTCTGTGTGCCCGGGCATCGCATCCGTTGACGCAATGATTGTAGCCTGTGCGAGAATGAGAAAACAAAAAAAAACAAAAAAAAAGAACACAACATCACCGTCGTGTCAGGTCAAAGAGAGTCAACCCGCGGGTAAACCCCTTGCGGGTTGGCTGCGGGTCTTGGAGTGCCAACCCGCGTGAAAACCCGTACCCACTCCTGCGGGTACGGGTAAGTGGCGGGGTCGGGTACGGGTCGCGCCGGAAATACCTGCGGGTTACCCGTGCTCTTGCCTAAGGAGGACTGGATCGGGAGGAGAGGAGGTCAAGATGGGTGGGTGTTAACCTTGTTGGCCTGGCAAGTGGCACAACCAAGGACGAAGTGGCGAACCAGGGAGGAAAGACCAGGCCACCAGTAGTCTCGAGCTACTAGGTTCTGGGTGCGAAGAACACCTGGGTGTCCTGCAGTGGGGGAGTCATGGCAGAGGCGGATGATGTCCAAGCAAAGTGATTCCGGAACGTAGAGGTGACCCTTGTAATACAAGAGGCCATGTTCTGTTGACCAGTCCAATGCTGATGCTCTAGGAAGGAGGGAGGATCCTTCCGCCAGGCGAGAGAGGGCCGAAGATGCGAGAGAATCAGAGGACGTGAGGTCAGCAATCTTCGCTGCGATGGCAGTGTCCAGGGAGCGAACAAAGAGGTGGTCAGGGAGCAGGGTGACGTCAACATTGTCAGCAGTGGTGTCGACATCATACCTGCGGGACAAGGCATCAGCCGGTGCCATCTGAGTGCCAGGGAGATGGTGGAAGACAAGATCAAGGTCCATTAAGAAGAACTGCCATCGAGCGTGCCGTCGGGAGAGTCACTGGGGTTGGCGGAAGTAAGTCAAGTTCTTATGGTCGGTGAGCATAGTGACAGGGAGGCCGGTTCCTTGAAGATAATGTCGCCATTCCTCCAAAGCATGGATGACCACCAGGAGTTCCCTGTCATAGACGTCGTAGTTCTGTTCCGCAGGGGAAAATGTCCTGGACAGGTAAGCGCAGGGTTGTAGATCGCCATTACCATTCCGTTGCATAAGCACTGCACCGGATGCGATGAGGGAGGCGTCTGTCATAACAAAGAATGGTTTTTCAACGTCAGGCATGCGGAGTAGTGGTTTGGAGAGGAAGGACTGTTTCAGCTGGTTAAAGGATGTCTGACATTCATCGGACCATAGCCAGGAGACGTCTTTCTTGGTGAGGTTGATCAGTGGCTGAGCAACTGCCCAGAAATTAGCAATGAACTTTCAGTAGAAGTTACAGAAACCAATGAAAGATCAAACTCCCTTCAGAGACTTGGGGGGTTCCCAGTCCTGAATGGCAGTGAGTTTGGCAGGGTCCATGTGCAGTTGTCCAGGTTGAATGACCAGTCCTAGGAATTCCACTTTGCTGGAGGCAAAGACACATTTCTCGAGTTTGAAATGGAGATCATGTTCTCGAGCGCGTTGCAATACCTTCCGTACTCTCTCCCAGTGGAGGTTGAGGTTGTTACCAGAGTGGATCATGAAGTCGTCCATATAGATGATTAACCATCCTTCTGCGAGGAAATCGCCAAAGATGTCATTCATCATTGCTTGGAAGGTAGGTGGGGCGTTGCAGAAACCAAAGAACATGATGTTGGGTTCGAAAAGGCCAAAGGGGGTAATGAAAGCAGCTTTCCATCGATCCTCTGGTTTGATTAGGATGTTGTTGTATCCCCAACGAATGTCTAACTTGGTGAAGAGGGTAGACCCTTTCAGTTTGTCGACAAGATCCGAGATATGGGGGAGGGGATAAGCATTCTTTACTGTGGCCAAGTTGAGATACCTGTAATTCTGACAAGGTCGAAGGGTTCCATCCTTCTTTGGGACGAAGAAGAAGGGAGAGGCCTGTGGGGATTTAGATGGGGAGATTTTTCCCGAGGTCAAATGTTCGTCAATGAACTCCTTGCATGCTAGGAGTTCCTTTGGATTGAGGGAATACGCCTTAGCTACCTTAGGAGTAAAGTCTTCCTTCAACTCGATGGCATGGTCCCAGGGATGAGATGGGGGTAAGAATGAACCAGTAGGCTTCTCGAAGACATCCTTATACTCTTCGAGTTCTGCAGGGAGAGTGACCTTCTCCTTAGGTTGTTCCATTGTTATTTCTGTAGCGATGGTTGTCTTTCATACGTCCAGGTACTGAGAAAGGTAGGGGGTGTCGGGGGAAGAAGGTGGTTCTAGAATGAAAACTACTCCAGTCTTCCAGTTGATAAGGGGATTGGCCTTCCGAAGCCAGGGGAGCCCTAGTATTACCTTTTCCTTTCCACATCTCAGGATGTAGAACTCTTTCTTTTCTTCGGTATTTCCTATCCGAAGATTGAGAACGGTCTTGTAGCGGATGATGCCTCCTTTATTGGGTGTTCCATCGACATTTGAGGCGATGACTGGGACGGTCATCCGGGTGAGGGGGAGGTTGAGCTGAAGGGCAAGATCCCTGTCTACAAAGTTACTAGTGGCCCCACTGTCCACTAGTGCGATTTCGTCGACAATTTGTTGTCCCTCTGTGGTGCGAAGAGTGATAGGGAGTTTCATAGAATGTTCCTTGCTACCAGTATTGTACACAGAGGCGATAGTTACTTTAGGAAGGGGAGACGTCGAGGCTTCCTTCCTTTTCAAAAATCCTCCTTTATTTCATCAAACTTGACAGAGAAGACGACTTCTGCCTTGTCATCGTCATAGACGGTTTGTAACACTCGAAGGATCTCTTCCTTAGAGACCTTCTTTGCTGCTAGGGAGTCAATGTATTTTCCTAGATCAGATCTAGGGGGAGCAGGGGCGGTGGAGGCTACTCTGGCCACTACTGGCCGAGAGGGGTTTCGAGGGGGGAGAGGGGGTCTGGAGGGGAAGGGAGGTCGTCTAGGGTTCGAGGGAGAGGAGCTACCACGGTGGTTGGATACTCTGCATCCTTCTTGATGACAAACGAAACAGAGTCCTTTCCTCATATGGTCTGCTCGTTGGAGGTGGGAGAGTCAAACCGAGTCGACATCCATAGCCATGGGGTCTCTTGTTTGGAACGATCTGAATCCTAGGCCCTTCCGTAGGTTCGCGATTCGTTCCTTCTGGGTGTTAAAGTCTTCCGCCTTCTTGATCCATTCCTTGAAGGTGGTTGGTACGGTGGACATGGAGAGGATCATCTCGGCGATCCTGGGATGAATTCCTTTCATAAACAGGAGGATAAGTATCTCGTCGTCAGTTAGTCCTGCTCTGGCAGCTAGGAGTCGAAACTGGTTGATAAAATCCTGGAAACCGGTGTCCTTGTTCTGGTTCTGTGTTAACTGTTCTAATTCCCTCCTGGCAGACTCCTTCAGGTTATAGGGAAAAAACGTCTTGGTGAAATCTTCTTTGAACTTAGTGAAAGTTCGTTCTGCGGGGGTAGTGGTCACATCTGATACCTTTCAGTACCAGGTTTCGGCGAAGGGGGCGGCCTTATCCTTCAACTTGTTGAGGCAAGTAAGGAGCTGGGCATCGTCACTGTATAACGTGTTATTCATTGTAAAGTAGGCCTTCATGGCCAAGATCCATCGCGTAGCATTCGTGAAATCTCCGGTGAAATCATCAGGGAGACCAGCCTTTAGTTCTGTTGCTTGACCACTCATTGTGGTGGTTTGTCTGCTAGTGGCAGTAGGGGTAGAGGTGAGAGTGGAAGGGGAAGGGGAAGAAGTTGATGGGTTGGAAGGGAGAGGGACAGTGGTCTTTATCTTTCTGGAGATAGCTGGACCTGTTCCTGTGAGGAGGGACTGGGCGGAGGAGGAGGTGATAAAAGGAGTTCTGGAGGAGGAGGACTGCTGCAGCTGTCAGGGTTCTTCTTCATCATCATCGTCGCCAGGGACCCAAAACCCTCTGGGCGAATGGTGCGAAATGGTGGCGGTCTGCTAAGCAGCAGAGGCAAGGGGAAGAGCTAGTTCTTTTGTTATGTGAAGCGGCGTTCTGAGTCTTAGACCAAGGAGGAATCGCTCACGAAGAGACCGCTCCTTGGAGTTCAAAGACAAGAGGGAAAGGTCTTGATATCCAGACACACAGCTGGAGCTCTCGGAGGACTAGAACAACACTTGATTGCGTAGAACTAGCTAGGGAACACCATCATACTGTTACTGGTATTTAAGGGTCAACCTATCGTGCACAGACCAAGCTGTGTAACAGTATTGAAAGAGAGGAAGACGAATCAGGACGAAAAGATAAAGAGATAAAGAGATAAGGAGATAAAGAGATAAAGCGATAGTGACTCATGTTGAATGAGTCACGCTAGATAAGAAACAAGGTGAGACGAACAAGGGGAACCCTATCGAGCAAGAGAAGGTAGCCAGGGACGATCAAGAGTCAGGGAATAGTGAAAAGGAACAAAGGAAACGATGTCCAAAGATGACAACGGCAGATTGAGGGCCCTCTCCACGGCAACTGTAACATGTTCAGCAAAGACCTATCATGATCCGAATGAAACTGCCTCTTCATTCACTATCCATGCCCACCCACCAAATGAATCTTGAAGATATGGTTGCTATGACAGTTGTATTCTCAATGTAGACAAAGACTCTCAATGACCATTGAGTAGTGTTACAATCAACCGTGATGTGTAATGTGTGACATGACCAGTAGTGTCAAGTGATATACCAAGGGGTACAGCATCTTGCGGTATCCTTCTCTCACTGGTGTGAGTGACGGCTAGATACTCTAGCAGCCATGGCAGAAAGTCTCTGAAACTCCCTTTGATACAGGTGGCATAGGACGAGGTCCTAGAAGCAGACCTGGAGAGGTTCAGCTCTCACTGACAGAGGTTCCCTATCTAGGGATAGGAGTGGTCCTCAATGATGAGGATGGCAACGACACTAAGAAAGTCTAAGGCCCAGCTTAGACTAGAGGATGGGGTAGAAAGAATCAACCAACAGACTTGAAACTACGTGGTATTGTATAGATCAAGGTTAGAGATGTAAATACAGGAGAGAGGGGTTTATATATGGTATCATAACAAGTTCAAGCTCCGCTTGAACTAGTTTAGGGTGGGCACTAACAAATCATAACGAGTCAGGGATAAAAGGGGAACTATGAGGTTATGCATGAGAGAACATAGTCAAGGAGGGCAGTGTCTGTGACGAGAAACGAGTCATAAATAAGTAGCACTGCCTAGAAAGCAGTGGTCGGTGCAGGAGATGGCGAGAAACGGAAATAGAGGTCCCACTCCGCTAGGGAGCAGTCTTGCGAGAGCGCAGCATTCCAGTCGTCCTCATTGATGATTGGAGAAAAAAGGGAGGGGGTATCCTCGACTGTAACAAGTAGCTTAACTGGTATATTCCTGCATAACTCAGGTGATTATGACTGACGTCTTATCAAAGGTCACGCAGTAGTTGAGGTTCATCTCATCATGGCTCCAATCATCCCCAAAAGATCTGGTATACAAGCTTCCTGGGCAGAGCGTGCACTTGTGTATGTGCACTGGTTTGACATTGTTCCCAAGTCGGCCGGAACTATTGAACAGTCAACCAGATTGCATGTACTCAAATGTGCAGTTTGTGCTAATGGTTCTCTTGTCTCTTAGGTGTTTCCATTAGATCAGATACAATCTTATATACATGTTGTTCCTCATTTTGGATGCACTGCTGATGTCTGTTTGACCGCTATGAATAGCAACCATTGTTATGAATCCGTTCATTTTCACCTAGCTTCTGCATGTGACTAGATCACGTGACACATCACATGACCAGATCAGGTGACCGGTCTAGGCCCTTATCTCTTATCTACACGTTGTATTAATCTCCGTCGTCTTCTACTTCTTTTCACATGATCGTGAGAATGCTCTAACCGTATATAGTAATCCTTATCGTAGATAGTACCTGACACAGCTTGGTCTGTGCACGGTTTGTAGTAGTATAAATATGAATGACATCTAACCGGACAAACCAGTTTTGTCCTTGTTGGGATTCCCCTAACGAGTGCTCCTCATCCTTAAGTCGTGTCCTCTGGTATTGAAGAGTAGGTCCTAGACGTACTGTCTTAGGGTCGCCTTCAAAGGACAAAACTACCTACTTCTACTACCTACTCTCCCTGCGACCGGGTTACGTCGCACCAACCGTTTCACTTACTCTTTCCTCCCCTTATTTGTTTCCATCAAACATCTTCAAGCGTTGTTTCTTGCACTTGTGCACACCCGGACACCAGGGTTAAGGTGGTTGGTCTTACCGTTGAGTCAACGGCGCAGAAAGCAACTGCGACTTCAATTGCTGTGTGCAAGGATTGACTATCCTGCAAACGAGTTTGCTTTGCAAAGGCATTGACCTCATTCGAGAGGACACGCTTCGCCACTTGTAATTAGTTTTTAGCGCTTGACACTGCTCAGTGTTCCCCAAGGTGCGATCAGGGGTAATAGTGGTATTTTCCACTCAACGAAGGATAACTCTATCGTTGTCAAATAAGAGTTGTAGTCTCGGCACACTAAAGTCGTCAGCCGTAGCCAGGCAGAACCCGCGTCCCCCACTAGATAGTATCAACTCTGCAGCGAGACCGACCTCCTGCGAAATTCGCGCGCCTGTAGAAAGGCGAAGATTGTCACTCTGGCCGTATACTTCGGCAACGTATCCTTGGAGGTCCACCCAACCTTACCTGTCCCCCATCTTGCAACCCCGGGTCCCTCGGATAACGACATCCCCGATGGACAATTTTTCTTTGAGATCACCGGCACTACCGACCCCATCATCATCCAGGATTGTCTGGATCTTCTAAAGGGGACACTCCCCATTTACGTCCACGACGAACACCTCTACGTCGGACGTAGAGAATTCCTCCTCGAGTTCCCACCCATCGTCGCCATCAATCGAGGAACCGACAACAAGGATGTCCGGGGTGACCATGGACAAACTACAGGCCCAGATCGAGGTCCTCGCCGCCACACTCGCAACGCTGCAAGCCCAACAATTCCCCGCCGTTCCAATTGCCTTCGTCGAAGTATGGAAAAATATTGTTCCAGTACCCGACCCTGGCCACTTTGATGGGTCATACCAGCGCTTTGAAGAGTGGTGGATAAAAGTCTTGGTGTACCTCGACTTCCACAAAGAAACATACGCCACAAACAAGGACAAGGCGCTGGCAATCTTGTCACGTGTGGGATCCAAGTCTGGGGAGACGGATAAGAACGGAGCGGGTCTTTGAGCCCGAAATGAAATTCGGAAGCATTGGGGAAAGGACCCCCATGAATACCCAACCTTGACCGAGGTGGAAGCCCAGATTCGTAGCCATTTCACCATCGGCAACGAGAAGGACCTGGCACGCCACCAGCTGCGCGCCTTGACTCAGCGTCGAGGGGAAAGAACACAGGTCTTTCTCACCAAGTGGCTAGCCCTGTTCGACATGGCTCTGGTCTCCCACAGCAAAGGAGTGGGACTCCTGGAACGAGCAGTTCGGCAGGATGTGATTCGCCACATCTTCTTGGACGACAAACGAGAAGTCCTGGTGAACGACTACATTCCCCTGATTCAACGATACGCCGAAGCCATTGAAAGCTTTGAAACGCGCGATCGGGAACCTGTGGTCAAGAAGACGCCGTATCGAGATCCAAACGCAATGGATGTCGATGCCATTACCCGCTCCCCGCCACCAAAAGGATGTTTCAACTGTGGCGCAGAAGGGCACATGTTGAGGGAATGTCCGAAACCTTCGACCAGGTGCAGGGAGTGCGGATGGTCCAGGGGGGGTCACAAGGCCCGATGCGGACGAAAGATCAGTGTTGTCGGGAAGGAAGCGGAGAGTGCCGCTATAACAAACAACTCTGGGGTGGTCGCCTCATCATCAATGGCAGTGTTACGAATCCGTTCATTTTCACCTAGCTTGTGCACGTGACTAGATCACGTGACAGATCACATGACCAGATCATGTGACCAGGTCTAGGCCCTTATCTCTTATCTTCACATTGTATTAATCTCCGTCGTCTTCTACTTCTTGTCACACGATCGTGAGAACACTCTAACCATGTATAGTATCCCTTATCGTAGATAGTACCTGACACAGCTTGGTCTGTGCGCAGCTTGTTGTAGTAT
>JBBPKR010000278.1:0-12785 GCA_038089375.1 Pseudoaustroboletus valens | reverse complement strand
ATGATACATTTGAAATGACTGCCTGAAGAATTGGACTGTGGCAAACAGGCATGACACTGCAGCATGAAATATTTGAAAACCAAAAGTTACTGTTATGGTTGAGGATACCCCCTCTGTTACAGTTGCCATGGAGAACGCCCTCAATCTGCCGTTGTCATCATTGGACATTGTTTCTTTCGTTCCTTTTCATTATTCCCTAACCCTTGATCGGCCCTGGTTACCTTCTTTCACTCGATAGGAGTTAGTCCGCTTATCTCACCTCGTTTCTTATCTTCTTATCTAGCGTGACTCATTCAACATGAGTCACTATCTTCTCATCTCCTTATCGTCTTATCTCTTCGTCCTGTTTTGTCTTCCTCTCTTTCACTACTGTTACACAGCATGGTCTGTGCACTATAGGTTGACCCTTAAATACCCGTAACAGTACGATGGTGTCCCTTAGCTAGTTCTACACAATCAAGCGTTGTTCTAGTCCTCCGAGAGCTCCAGCTGTGTGTCTGGATATCGAGACCCTTTCCCTCTTGTCTTTGAACTCCAAGGAGCAGACTCTTCGTGAGCGATTCCTCCTTGGTCTAAGACTCAGAACGCCGCTTCGCATAACACCCTCCCCTTTTTCCCCCATTATCAACAAGGACAACTGGAATGCTGTGCTCTCACAAGACTGCTCCCTGGCAGAGTGGGATCAATACTTCCATTTTTCTCTGTCTCCTGTGCCAACCACTGCCTTCTAGGCAGTGTTACTTATTTATGACTCATTTCTTGTCACAGACACTGCCCTCCTCGGCTATGCTCTCTTGCACATAGCCTTGTAGTTCCCTTTTTATCCCTGACTTGTTATGACTTGATAGTGCATGCCCTATACTGGTTCAAGCTCCACTTGAACTTGTTACGATACAGTATATAAACCCCTCTCTCCTGTATTTACATCTCTAACCTTGATTTACACAATACCATGTAGTCTCAAGTCTGTTGGTTAATTCTTTCTACCTCATCCTCTAGTCTAAGCCGGGCCTTAGACTTTCTCAATGTCGTTGCCATCCTCATCATCAGGGACCACTCCTATCCCTAGATAGGGAACCTCTGTCAGTAAGAGCTGAACCTCTCCAGGTCTGCTTTTAGGACTTCATCCTACACCACCTGCGTCAAAGGAAGTCTCAGAGACTTTCTGCCATGACCGCTAGTATATCTAGCCATCACTCACATCAGTGAGAGAAGGGTACCACTTGACGCCGTAACCCCTTGGTACATCACTTGACACTACTGGTCGTGTCATATGTTACGTGTCAAGGTTGATCATAACAAAAGATCAAGGTTCTCTTTTCCTAGTGCACTCCACACCTAGGTTTCTACCATTGCTCTAAGTTGAGCAATATCCATCGTCACCACATCTCGTCGAATCTCTGGAGCAGGACCTACCAATCCCTCTGCTCGTCCCTAGGAAAACCCCTTTCAGTCTTCTTCTCAACTCAACCCTTCCTTCCTCCTATCATCCAACCTCCCTACTCCTTGTGCTGCTACTTCAGCGCTACCTCCGCCTGAAGAAAAAGTAGACAAAGAGGAAGTAAACAAAGAGGAAGTAGATGAAGAAGAAATAAAAGAAGAAGAAGACTCCTCCCTCCCTGAAGACGATCCTGATAAAGAGCACCTCCACTCCTCTAGCACACAATACCAAAGGTAGTCGAGGATGGCAACAAAGAGGGGTCGAGAGGTTGAGTTGGGACTCTAGGTGTCGGTTGAGGACGGCGAGAGGGGAGTCTTGGTCTCAAGAAAGCCAATTAAGGCTAGAGGAGAGGACAAGGCAAGATCTATACAATTGAGCTCGAAGTGGAAAAGACTAAGGAGACAGTAGGTGACGTAAGGTCTTATATACTACTGACTATGGTGCACGGACCATGTACTGGGACTAGCCCTAAAGTAGCCTTAGTCACTTGATGACATCACCGATAAGGAGCATCCAATGGCCATAAGGGCTCATGGGTCAAGGGTATGACGTCAGAGATAAGGAGAACACGTGATGGGGCTGGACCCATAGAAGGCACGTGACGAGACAAGTACTCACGATCATGTGACAGAAGGGTCACGTGACTAGATAACGATAAGCGGAGGTCAATGGTCAGCGGAAGATGCCGAGTTGGAGACCAGAAGTTAGGAACCAGCGAATGGTTCGTAACAACTCCATTATCTCCGCTGCTCTAGGTACCCTTGCAGCCTCACACCCCATACCCCCTGAAGACATCAACGAACCTATCCCCACCATAATGACCACGGAGATTAAAGCCGCCCTCCCTGAAGAGTTTTCTGGCGAGCCACAGGATGCTACCAGATGGCTGCTAGCAATAAGGGCCTACCTTGCCCTCCATAACCATTGAATGGAGTCTACTAAGGTGGTAGTACTCCTCAATCGCATGACTAAAGGCCAAGGAAAAGCCTTTGCTGAGTCTTGGCTCATCAAGATCATCGTTGACAAGGTATCAGACAACCAGTTTACCCTCAAGAAGATTAGTAATTCTTTCTTGATGACTTTCTCCCCATACGACTCGGCCTCCCAAGCCTGTGTTGAACTAGGATCCCTGAACCAGGATATCCGTGACCCAAAAGGATTCGAAAAGTTCATCTTCAACTTTTCCCTCCTCTCTACCAGATCCCAGATCACCGACGTCCATGCCCTCTTTGAATGGTTCCTCAGAGGTTTAGATAGCAAGATCGCTGAGCAGCTCACCCTCTCCGGGATCCTCAAAACTGCTAAAACCATCAAGGAACTTTTCACCAAAGCATCGGAAATCGAAGGAGGACTCAAACGAATCCAGCTACTAAGGCGTGGTCCACATACTTCCTATGGAGGATCATCCTCCCAACGGGATCCCAACGCAATGGATGTAGACCGCCTCACTCTCAAATCCAGAGAGCGAGCCTGTCTATTCCAAGAAAGGAAATGCTTCATTTGCAAGAAGCAAGGGTGCTCCACCAAACGTCACCCCAGGTACACCCCCAATGTTAGGAAGAAGACTTCAACCTTGACGGTCCAAGTACGAATGGTACAGGCTACCACTTCACCTTCCTCCCCAAAGGATGTCGTGGTCAACGTTGACCCATATGACATGATTGCCAAGTCTAAAGGTTATGACAAGGCACAACTCATCAAAGTGATTGACACTGTATTCGATCCCGCCAAAGACGAAGATGGGAACTCTATTTGGGAAGCCGACAAAGATGATCCAAGGATGGTTTACGAAGTAGAAGACATTCATCTTCTCGAAGATGATGCCTCCGATCTCGTCCAAACTGGAAAGGATTTTTAAAAGGAGGGCCAGGACTGGTGTCTGGACCCTTGGTTACAATTGCTCCTGTATTTATTGCTGGAATGAAGGCAAGCTCTATCTGCCTTCCAGTTACTATTATTTCCAGTAAAAACCCGGAGCAAAACGTTGGCATCACTGCCTTGATCGACAGTGGAGCAACTGGATGCTTCATCAATCATCATATCATCAACCAACATCACATTCCCACTTTCCCTCTTCCATGGCCTGTTAAAGCCCAGAACATTGATGGTACTCTCAACAAAGCTGGCAATATCACCCACAAAGCTCGACTAGTCATTGACTATGGCAGCATCATGGAACAACAAACATTCTTAGTTCTTGGACAGGGCAAGGATGACCTCCTTCTAGGCCTCCCTTGGCTGAGATCTATGAACATGAAGATCTCATGGCGGGACAGGAAAGTAGAACTTTCCCCAGAAGATTATAATAATACTCAGGATGACCACCTGTTACAGTTGCCCTGGAGAGTGCCCTTAACCTGCTGTTGTCTTCGTTGGACATTATCTCCTTTGTTCCTTTCCACTATTCCCTGACTCTTGATCGTCCCTGGCTCCCCTTTCTTGCTCAATAGGAGACAGTACATTTATCTCGCCTCATTGTTCTTCCTATCTAGCATGACTCATTCAACATGAGTCACTATCTTCTTATCTTTTTGTCTTGATTTGTCCTCCTCTCTTCCACTACTGTTACACAGCTTGGTCTGTGCACGATAGGTTGACCCTTAAATACCAGTAACAGTATGATGGTGTCCCTTAGCTAGTTCTGCGCAATCAAGCATTGTTCTAGTCCTCCGAGAGCTCCAGCTGTGTGTCTGGATATCGAGACCCTTCCCTCTTGTCTTTGAACTCCAAGGAGTGGACTCTTTGTGAGCGATTCCTCCTTGGTCTAAGACTCAGAACGCCGCTTCGCGTAACACCACCCTCAGTCTCACCACCAACACTACCTCGCAAATTTCCTTGGTAAAGGAGAGGAAGCCGCTATCTCCCGAGACCTTTACAACAAATATTTATGCTACTTGATGCCTCTGAATCGTAAAGGTCTCCTTGGACGTTCTATATCGAACGCTCCTGGTTCTCCACCATTTGTGGAACTTGCCCGGACTATGCTGTCCACCACCATTGCCCAACAGGCTGGCTCAGAGGAAGTCACCCTCCCAGATGCCTACTCCTCCTTCTCCAATGTGTTTTCCGAAGAAGGCACCACCAAGTTACCCCTGTCCTGACCATATGATCATATGATCAAACTCTCCAACTCTTTTGTTCCAAAAAGAGCAAAGAACTATCCTCTCAACCCAGCCGAACTCAAGGCCTGCCAGGAGTTTATTGATGAAAACCTGAAATCTGGCAAGATATCCCCTTCCAAATCTCTACAAGCTTCCCCCTTCTTCTTCATTCAAAAGAAGGATGGCAAGAAGCTTTGTCCCTGCCAGGACTATCATTACCTCAACTCCCACACAATCAAGAATGTGTATCCCCTTCCCCTTATCTCCAACCTTATTGACAAACTTAAGAGATCTTCCCTTTTCACCAAGTTTGACATTCATTGGGGATACAACAATATCTTGATCAAGAAGAAGGACCGCTGGAAGGCGGCTTTCATCACTCCTCTCGGCCTCTTCAAGTCCAACATTATGTTTTTTGGCATGTGTAATTCGCTGGCAACTTTCCAACACTTCATGAATGATCACTTTGGTGATTATATCGCCAAAGGATGGTTGACCATTTATATGAATGATGTTATGATCAACTGTGAAGCGTAATATGTGACACGACCAGTAGTGTCAAGTGATGTACCAAGGGATTATGGTGTCAAGTGGTACCCTTCTCTCACTGAGGTGAGCGACAGCTAGATATGCTAGCAGCCATGGCAGGAAGTCTTCAAAACTCCCTTTGATGCAGGTGGCATAGGATGGAGTCCTAGAAGCAGACCTGGAGAGGTTCAGCTCTCACTGACTGAGATTCCCTACCTAGAGATAGGAGCGGCCCTCAACAATAAGGACAGCAATAATGTTGAGGAAGTCTAAGGCCTGGCTTAGACTAGAGGGTGAGGTAGAAAGAATCAACCAACAGACTTGAAACTACATGGTATTGTGTAAATCAAGGTTAGAGATACAAAGTACGAAGGAGAGAAGTTTATATAGGGTATTGTAACGAGTTCAAGCAGAGCTTGAACTAGTGTAGGGCAGGCACTATTGAGTCATAACGAATCAGGGATGAAAAGGGAACTACAAGGCTATGCATAAGAGAACATAGCCAAGGAGGGCAGTGTCTGTGACAAGAAACGAGTTTTAAATAAGTAACACTGCCTAGAAGGCAGTGGTCGGCATAGGAGAAGGAGAAAAACAGAAATATAGATCCCATTCCACCAGGGAGCAGTCTTGTGAGAGCGCCACATTCCAGTTGTCCTCGTTAATGATAGGCAAAAAAGGGAAGGGAGTATCCTTGACCATAACAGATGACCTCCTCATCCACTCTGTTACCGACCCTTCCCTTCATGAAGAATGTGTGTGCAAGGTCCTTCAGTGCATCCACGAACTTTCCATATACATACCTCAAACTCGAGAAATGTACTTTCTCAGCCAGGGAGGTGGAATACCTTGGTATGGTCATCAGCGGCGAAGGAGTCAAGATGGACCCGACCAAACTCAAAGCTATCGCTGATTGGTCTGCTCCATTCTCCTCCGTCAAAGAAGTCCATTCATTCCTCAGCTTCTGCAACTTCTATTGTCACTTTATCCCATCATTTTCAGATATCGCTCAACCCCTTATCAACCTCACAAAGAAGAGTGTTTCCTTTGCCTGGTTACCAGCCTGTGACTCTACTGTAGCATCACTCCATCTGGCCTTCTTATCCAAGCCAGTGTTGGCTTTCCCGGACACCTCCAAACCCTTTACCCTCATGATGGACACTTCCTTGACAGCCTCCAGAGGGGTGTTAATGCAACCTGACTCTAATGGAGATCTCCACCCATGTGGATACCTCTCCCACTCCTTCTCTCCAGTGGAGCGAAACTACGATATATATGACCGCAAACTTCTCACTATTATCCATGGCCTTGAAGAATGGCACCAATACCTGATGGGTTCCACCTACCCAGTCACGGTTCTTATGGATCACAAGAACCTCACATACTTCAAAGACCCACAGAAACTCTCCTGGCACCAGGTGCGCTGGCTCCTGTTCCTCCAAGACTTTGATCTGTCCTATCGTGCTATCCTGGGAACCCAGATGGGTCCCGTGGATGCCCTCTCGTGCAAGGATTCCGTGGACACCTCCTCAGACAACTCTGATGTCCAACTCCTCCCTGATGATGCCTTTATGCATCATGTTAACACCATCGACCTCTCGCTCGCAGAACAAATTAAAGAGTCCTCTCCATCTGACCCCCTCATCCTCACATATTTGAAGGAACTCCACTCAGGGTCCCCTTCCCTTCCACTCTGGTCATCCCCTTTTGACTGGACTTACACTGATAGGCGACTCTATTTCCATTCCTGACTGTATGTCCCAGATCCAGCCTATTCTCACCTGGTCAAGGATGCCCATGGATCTCCCTTAGGTGGCCATGGTGGTCACCTCTGTACCCTTGCTCTTCTCTCCAAGGACTACTGGTGGCCTGGTATGGCTACCTTTGTCCGGAAATACATGGCTGGCTGTGCAGTCTGCCAGGCTAATAAGGTGCAGACCCACCCCATCATTCCCCCCTCTGTCTCATTGGCAGTCCACACCTCCTGCCCGTTCTCTCACCTCTTGGTAGATCTCATCACCGACCTTTCCCCTGTCCGTGGCCATGATTCTGTTATGGTCGTGGTCGACCATGACCTTAGTAAGGGGGTAATTCTCGCCCCTTGCTCTAAAACCATTGATGCTGCCAGCATTGCCGATCTTTTCTTCCACCACGTCTTCAAATGCTTCGGCCTCCACGACAAACTTATCTCTGATCGGGGCCTACAATTTGCCTCTGCATTTGCTAAAGAGCTCACCAAACTCGCTGGATATGATTTGGCCCTCTCCACAGCTTATCACCCCCAATCTGATGGGCAAACTGAACATTACAACCAGAAGTTAGAAACCTACCTCTGCATCTTTTGCCAAGGTCAGCCTATGAAATGGCTCAACCTACTCCCCTGGGCCGAGTTCTCTCATAACTCCACCATCCATTCCTCCACCAACAAATCCCTATTCTCCCTCCTTTATGAATTTGAACTGCGGTCCTATCTCCCCCTCAGGTGTTACGGTCGAGAATACCCCCTCCCCTTTTTCCCCCGTTATTAATGAGGACGACTGGGACGCCGCGCTCGCACAAGACTGCTCTCCGGTGGAGTGGCACCAATACTTCCATTTCTTGCCGTCTTCTGTTCCTTCTCCTGTGCCAACCACTGCCTTCTAGGCAGTGCTACTTATTTATGACTTGTTTCTTGTCACAGACACTGCCCTCCTCGGCTATGCTCTCTCACGCATAGCCTCATAGTTCCTTTTATATCTACTGACTCAGTATGACTCGTTATGACTCGTGTTGACTCATAGTACCGGCCCTATACTAGTTCAAGCTCCGCTTGAACTCGTTATGATACCATATATAAACCTCTCTCTCCTGTACTTCCATCTTTAACCTTGATCTACACAATACCACGTAGTTTCAAGTCCATTGGTTGATTCTTTCTACCTCATCCTCTAGTCTAAGCCGGGCCTTAGACTCATCAAACGTCATTGCCGTCCTCATCGTCGAGGGCCGCTCCTATTCCTAGGTAGGGAACCTCTGTCAGTGAGAGCTGAACCTTTCCAGGTCTGCTTCTAGGACTTCGTCCTATGCCACCTGCGTCGAAGGGAGTCTCGGAGACTTCCTGCCACGGCCGCTGTCGTCTACAGCCGTTGCTCACATCAGTGAGAGAAGGGTACCGCTTGACGCCGTAACTCCTTGGTACTCCACTTGACACTACTGGTCGTGTCACACGTAACAAAAGATCAAGGTTATCTTTTCCTAGTGCTCTCCACGCCTAGGTTTCTATCCCCCTCCTCGTCATTGTTGCTCTAAGTTGAGCAACACCTTGTCGTCATCACGTCTCGTCGAATCTCCGGAGCAGGACCTACCAACTCCTCTGCTCATCCGTGGGAAAACCCCTTTCAATCCTCCCCTCGTTCCCACTCTTCCTCTCTTCCATCCAACCGGTCCACTCCTCGTGCCCCTGCCTCAGAGCTACCTCCACCTGAGGAAGAACTAGGCAATGAAGAAGACGGAGAAGAAGATTCTACCCTTCCCCCATTAAACGAAGACAACAGAAATTGTATTAGCTCTGCCCTCTCCACTGCTTTAGAAACCCTTGCAGCATTACATCCTATACCTCCCGAGGATATCGACGAACCCATCCCCATTCCTATCACAATGACTATGGAAATTAAAGCTGCCCTCCCCAAAGAGTTTTCCAGCGAGCTGCAGGACGCTACCAGATGGCTGCTAGCAATGAGAGCATATCTCACTCTTCATACCCACTGGGTGGAGTCCACCAAGGTGGTGGTACTCCTCAACCGAATGACCAAAGGCCATGGAAAAGCCTTTGCTGAGTCTTGGCTCACCAAGATCGTCGTCGACAAGGTGCCCGACGACCAGTTTACCCTCAAGAAGATCAGTGACTCTTTCTTGACAACCTTCTCCCCATACGACTCGGCCTCCCAAGCCCGTGTCGAACTCGGATCCCTAAATCAGGACACCCACGACCCCAAAGGATTCGAAAAGTTCATCTCCAACTTTTCCCTCCTCTCCACCCGTTCTCAGATCACCAATGTCCATGCCCTTTCCGAATGGTTCCTCCAAGGTTTAGATAGCAAGATTGCGGAGCAGCTTATGCTCTCCGGGATCCTCAAAACTGCTAAAACCATCAAGGAACTGTTTACCAAAGCATCTGAGATCAAAGGAGGACTCAAACGAATCCGACTACTCCGACGCGGCCCAAATACTTCCTACAGAGGTTCCTCCTCCCAACGGGATCTCAATGCTATGGACGTAGACCGCCTCACTCTCGCACCCAAGGAGCGAGCCCATCTATTCCGAGAAAGGAGATGCTTCATCTGTAAGAAGCAAGGCTGTTCTACCAAACGTCACCCTGGGTATACCCCCAACGTTAAGAAGCGGACTTCGACCTCGACGGTCCAAGTACGGATGGTACAAACTACCACTCCACCTTCTACCCCAAAGGACATCGTGGTCAATGTTGACCCATATGACATGATTGCCAAGTCTAAAGGTTATGACAAGGGACAACTCATCAAAGCGATCGACGCTGTGTTCGATCCTGCCAAAGACGAAGACGGGAACTCTATCTGGGAAGCCGATGAAGACGATCCTAGGATGGTGTACGAAGTCAAAGACATTCATCTTCTTGAAGATGATGCCTTGGACCTTGTCCAAACCGGAAAGGATTTTTAGAAGGAGGGCCAGGACTGGCATCTGGACCCTCGGTTATGATTGCTCCTGTATTTATTGCTGGAATAAAGGCTAGTTCTATTCGCCTTCCAGTTACCATTATTTCTAGCAAGAAACCGGAGCAAAACGTCGGCATCACCGCATTGATCGATAGCGGAGCTACTGGATGCTTCATCAATCGTTGCATCATTGATCAACATCATATCCCCACTTCCCCTCTTCCTCAACCCATTAAAGCCCAGAACATTGATGGAACCCTCAACAAAGCTGGCGACATCACCCATAAAGCTCGACTAGTCATTGACTATGGTGGCATCATGGAACAGCGAACGTTCCTTGTCCTTGGACAGGGCAAGGACGACCTTCTTCTAGGCCTCCCTTGGCTGAGATCTATGAATCCCAAGATCTCATGGTGGGACGGGAAAGTGGAACTTTCTCCAGAAGACTACAACAACACTCGGGATGATCATCCCTGGTCTCATCATCAACGCTACCTCACCAATTTCCTTGGCAAAGGAGAGGAAGCCGACATCTCTCGGAGCCTTTACAACAAATATTTACGCTACTTGACGCCTCTAAATCGTAAAGGTCTCCTCGGACGTTCTATGTTGAATGCTCCTGGTTCTCCACCATTTGTGGAGCTTGCTCAGACTACATTGTCCACCACCATTGCACAACAAGCCGGCTTGGAGGCAGTCACCCTCCCTGACACCTACTCCTCCTTCTCCGACGTGTTTTCCAAAGAAGGAACCACCAAGCTACCCCCATCCCGACTGTATGATCATACGATCGAACTCTCCGACTCTTTTGTCCCAAAAAGAGCAAAGAACTATCCCCTTAATCCGGCCGAACTCAAGGCCTGTCAGGAATTCGTCGATGAAAACTTAAAATCTGGAAAGATTTCCCCTTCCAAATCCCCACAAGTGTCCCCCTTCTTCTTTGTCCAGAAGAAGGACGGCAAGAAGCTTCGCCCTTGCCAGGACTATCGCTACCTTAACTCCCACACGATCAAGAACACGTATCCCCTCCCCCTCATCTCCGACCTTATCGACAAACTTAAGGGTTCCTCCCTTTTCACCAAGTTTGACGTTCGTTGGGGATACAACAACATCTTGATCAAAAAGGAAGACCATTGGAAGGCGGCATTCATCACTCCCCTCAGCCTCTTCGAGCCCAATGTAATGTTCTTCGGCATGTGTAATTCGCTGGCAACATTCCAGTGTTTTATGAATGATCACTTTGGCGATTATATCGCTGAAGGATGGTTGATCATTTATATGGACGACCTCCTTATTCACTCCATCACCGACCCTTCCCTCCACGAAGAACGCGTGCGCAAGGTCCTCCAGCACATCTGTGAACTCTCCATGTATCTTAAACTCGAGAAGTGTACCTTCTCGGCCAAGGAAGTGGAATATCTCGGAATGGTTGTCAGTGGCGAAGGAGTAAAGATGGATCCCACCAAACTCAAAGCCATCGCGGACTGGTCCGCCCCGTTCTCCTCTGTTAAAGAAGTCTGATCATTCCTCGGCTTCTGCAACTTCTACCGTCGCTTCATCCCGTCCTTTTCGGACATTGCACAACCTCTCATCGACCTCACGAAGAAGAGTGTTTCCTTCGCCTGGTCCCCGGCCTGTGACTCTGCTGTCGTGTCACTCCATCAGGCCTTCCTGTCCAAGCCAGTGTTGGCTTTCCCGGACACTTCCAAACCCTTCACCCTCATGACGGACGCTTCCTTGACAGCCTCTGGAGGGGTGCTAATGCAACCCGACTCCAATGGGGACCTTCACCCGCGTGGGTACCTCTTCCGATCCTTCTCCCCGGTGGAGCGGAACTACGACATCTACAATCACGAACTCCTCGCGGTCATCCATGGCCTTGAAGAATGGTGGCAATACCTGATGGGTTCTGCCCACCCTGTCACAGTTCTTACAGATCATAAGAACCTCACCTACTTCAAGGACCCCCGTAAACTCTCCTGGCGCCAGGCGCGCTGGCTCCTATTCCTCCAGGACTTTGACTTGTCCTATCGCGCCGTCCCAGGTACCCAGATGGGCCCTGCGGATGCCCTATCCCAGAAGGATTCCGTGGACACCTCCTCCGATAACGTGGATGTCCAGTTACTCCCTGATGATGCCTTCGCACATCATATCAACTCCATCGACCTCTCGCTTGCTGAGCAAATAAAGGAGTCCTCCCCATCCAACCCCCTTGTCCTTACCTATCTGAAGGAACTCCATTCGGAATCTCCTTCCCTTCCTCTCCGATCCTCTCCTGCGGATTGAACCTACTCGGATGGCCGACTCTATTTCCGCTCTCACTTGTATGTCCCAGACCCTGCACGAACTCGCTTAGTCGAGGACGTGCACGGTTCCCCCTTGGGTGGCCATGGCGGTCACCTCCGAACCCTTGCCCTCCTCTCTAAGGACTACTGGTGGCCTGGTATGGCTACCTTTGTCCGGAAGTACGTTGCTGGCTGTGCGGTCTGTCAAGCCAATAAAGTGCAGACCCACCCCACTGTTCCCCCCTCCATGCCGTTGGCCATGCACACCTCCCGCCCATTCGCCCACCTTTCGGTGGATCTCATCACTGACCTTCCACCCGTCCGCGGCCATGATTCTATTATGGTCGTGGTCGACCATGGCCTCAGTAAGGGGGTAATTCTCGCCCCCTGCTCTAAAACCATTGACGCTGCCGGCATCGCCAACCTTTTCTTTCACCACATATTCAAGCGCTTCGGTCTCCATGACAAACTCATCTCTGATCGTGGCCCACAATTCGCCTCCGCATTCGCTAGAGAACTCGCCAAACTCGCTGGATACGATTTGGCCCTCTCTACAGCGTACCACCCCCAATCTGATGGGCAGACTGAACGCTACAACCAGGAGTTAGAAACCTACCTCCGCATCTTCTGCCAAGGGCAACCCATGAAATGACTTGATCTACTTCCCTGGGCCGAGTTTTCCCATAATTCCACTGTCCACTCCTCCACCAACAAATCTCAGTTCTCCCTCCTTTATGGATTTGAACCCCGTTCTTATCCA